>CAUYPK010014630.1:0-31575 GCA_963574355.1 Loris lydekkerianus
TAATAAATTGTGGTATATGTACACCATGGAATATTATGCAGCCTTAAAGAAAGATGGAGGCTTTACCTCTTTCATGTTTACATGGATGGAGCTGGAACATATTCTTCTTAGTAAAGTATCTCAAGAATGGAAGAAAAAGTATCCAATATACTCAGCCCTACTATGAACCTAATTTATGGTTTTCATATGAAAGCTATAACCCAGTTATAACCTAAGAATATGGGGAAGGGGGAGAGGGAAGGAAGGGATGGGGGAGGATGGGGAGAGGGAGGGTGATTGGTGGGATTACACCTGCAGTGCATCTTAAGGGTACATGTGAAACTTGGTAAATGTAGAATATAAATGTCTTAATAACTAAGAAAATGCCAGGAAGGCTATGTTAACCAGTGTGATGAAAATACGTCAAATGGTCTATAAAGCCAGTGTATGATGCCCCATTATCGCATTAATGTACACAGCTATGGTTTAATAATAAAATAAAATTAAAAAAAAAAAAAAAAGAACTTAGCCTCCTCTTATCTTTCCAGAACTCTGTGGACTGGCGGCCCAGCCCCTAAAGCCTCTCTCTTGTCAGACTTGTCTGATTTTGCCTTCTGGATATCTATTCCTTGCTGTCATTGTTCTCAGATACTGTGCTTTGTTGACCTTTGGCAAACCACTAAGCCTTTCTCATATAGACTAACCCTGCCCAATTTTATATCTCCAACTATTGTTTTTGATGGAACCTTTTAAGATTGCCTTGACTAACCCAGAGAACCAACATCATCCCTAGGTTTCAGATCTCCACTATCAGTGTTACTCCATAAAATTGTCTGGAATGATGGAAATGTTTTATATCTTCACTCCTCAATTTGGTAGTCACTGGCAACAAGTGCTCTTGGATACTTGAAATGTGGTCAGTGTGACTAAGGAACTACACTTTTAATTTTTTTAAATTTTGATTTAAATGAGATAGGACATTTCTAAATCCTCCCCTAACCTCTTGGGAGCTGACAAATGAAAATCATGATATACAGTTAAATAGGGATGGTTATGAAGTCTTGCAATAGATACACAGAGATAGATACAAACAGAAGAAAATTATTCACTTATTTTTTCTGCCTTCCCCCTATTTTCATTGTACATGTGACACTAATCAGCCTATACAAGTGCCCAGACCATTGATAACAGATTGATAACATATTCAAGCTGATATGTGAAGGAGAAAAGATATTCAGATGCTAGTTTGTATAAAATACTTTCTCACATGTTATTGGATATACATAAGATGAATTTCAATGAAAAAGCACACTTGACAAGTACGGTTTATATAAAACACAAGCTTTTAAATTGGCCCTTAAGCTCCATATGTGTATAAGCCTTTTGTGGCACTGTCACTAAATATGTGTTTTTGTCATTATATGCACATATTGGGAGCAGAGGGACAAAACTGGTAACTGAAAGTCCCAGAAGAGCACGAAAAAGCAGATACACCACAGTTTAAGTACAGGCAGCTATAAGCTACAGAGACTATTCCCACACAGGCTTGCTGAGAGATGCATACTGTTGAAACCCTTCTAAGCACCCTCATTGCTCACCCTACTACACAACCACCACAGGTGCCTTTGAGGAGTGGTGACTGCAGGAAAATTGTTCTTTCTCCTCATCTCCTTATGGGACCCTCCCCTAAATCAAATAAGAAACTGATTTGAAGAATTGGTTAAAAATAATGGGGACGTCTACAGAAGGAAAAATTGGCTTTTGGGTCCTAGCTGCCCATCTATTAGCCACTGTGCTGACTGACCTGCATCTGTACTAATGGAGCAGGAGGAAGAAAAAGCAGTGAAGGACGATAATAAATGGAATGGTTGAGAGCTGTAAGATGGCAAAGGAAGGACTGCTGTCATGTCCCCATATTCCATGAGATCGAGGAGGGAGGTGTGTAACTTTATTTATCACCAGAGAAGTACATATTGAAACATTTAAAATATAGTTTTGCTCATCAAATTTTCAGAAAAAAAACTGATAACATTGAATGAGCTGTAACTAAAACCCAAGCTGAATCATTACATCTTTTTCACCATCACAAATACTGCTTCTGTGTATCAATAATATTATGCGGCTGTGAACAATGCTAATACGCACACTTCTATTATATCAGCTAGGATGAATCCTTACCCTCATTTGCTTATTTGTCTAGCACCCTCCATGTAGGCAGCAAACCACTAGAGCAAAAGAATTATGCTGTGCATATAGCTCACAGAGCCCAAAGAGCCTTGCTTCACGCTTGGCTCATAATTGAGGTTCAATAATAGTAATAATAATGTTCAATTAATAGAGCTTAGTCTACACTAATGAAAGTGTAATAATCTGATCAAGGGAGATGCTTATTCTGTTATTTTTTTGCACAGATAAGGCCACATCTGAAATTATATACCCAATTCTGTACATTATACTTTTTGTGGAACTTTTATCAAGAGAAATCTGACAAAAACAGGTATCCTAGAATTAGCATAGACTGCTTATTGACAAGAGCTGGCGATACATACTTTCAGGAAGACCAAAAATGCAGAGAGCCTTGATAGCTACCTATAATTGTTAACCAGTGTGTCAGTGGGATGATGGGAGACACTGATCGGTGTAACTCCAGAATGTAGAATTAGGGGAAAATAATATACATTTCAGAGAGAGAATTTAATTTCATAACATATTGTCCTAGTTATTGAGGCCATAATAAATACCTCACACTGAGTAACTTATAAGCAACAGAATGTATTATTCAGGAGGTTAAAATTCCAAAATCATTGTCTGGTAAGGGCCCTTCCCTCAAATATCAGGACTTCTTAATGTGTGCTCACATGGCAGAAGAAACGAAAAGGCTCCTTTAAGCTTCTTTTGTAGGGGCATTAATCTCATTCATGAGGGTGGAGTGAAACCCTTATGACCTAATCATTTTCAAAAGCTCCTACCTCTAATACCTTCACCCTGGAGGTTAGGTTTTTGACATGTGAATTTTGTGGGGACATATACATTTAGACCATAGCACATATTATTTAATAATTAATAAAATCTGAAAGTGAAAATATTCTGTAACAGGTACTAGTGTGCCATCACTGGATATGTGGTCAGCTACTTCTCAGGAAAGTTCAATAGGAGAATTGATGCCCACAAAAATCCCTTCCAAAGCTGAGATCTATGATCTTAAATTTGGCAGAATGTACCAAATTGGGTAAGTTAGAGTACTAAGAAGCACATTGTTAGGGGAGGGATAAAAGGCACAAAGAGAATCCTTAATTCGTGTGTTTATTCATAGTAACAACAGAAAGGTACTGAGTGTATACTATGTACCGGGCACTGTTCTAGTTTTGGGGACACATTAGTATAGAAAACTGACAAAGAGAACTGTTGTGGAATGCAGACAATAAACATGACAAGTTGAGTATTTGGTATGCATTTCAGTTAGAATCTCAGTAGGAAATAGGTGACATACTTAATAAAAAGTTTAATTAAAATTCTGCTCTTAAAAAGTCAGGGGAAGATTTCGAGAAACCAGCAAGGGTTTGTGCAGAATCCCAGGGCAATTTCAGGAAGCCGTTACACTAGTAGGCTGCATAAAATGAGCAAAGAGCATAGTTATCAGAATCCAGGAAAAGCTGTCTGACAGAAGCTCTGATTCTCAGTAAAGGAATGCAGCCAATCGGTGGAGACACAGCAAGGAGGGAGCTGGGGAAGTAACCACCTGAGCTCATTGCTCTTCTGCCCTCTGACCCAGGGCTACTGCCTCCCATTGTCTATACTTGGAACCCAAAGGACTGGGGGCTTGTTGATGCTGTTCATACATTTCATCATCCCAGGGCACAGAACAGGCTGGAGAATGGCTTTGAAGGATCAAGTGAAAAGTATCCAGTATGGTTTGTTAGAAAGTAATAAGGATGGAAAGTAATAACAGTCATAGCAATAATAATGACAACAACAATAATAATAGAGTAGGGGAAAGGAATGAGGAGTCTAGAGATCAGGAGAGGGTACTGTAAAATAAAGGGGTCAGAGTAGAAATAATTGAGACATATCCTTTGAACTAAGACTTGAGGAAAATAAAGCAGCTAGCTAGATGAAAATCTGGGGAGAGAACATTCCTTTGTGGATAGCTGTGGTGTTCAAGAAAGACAGTGTTACAGGAGCAGAGTGAATGAGGAGGAACGTAGCAGGAGTTGGAGCCTGAGTGGTATCAGGAAGCCGGATAATGCAGGGTGTAACAGTCACTGAGAGGCTTTGGTCCTTTACTGAGGTGAACAGGAAACCGATGGAGGGTTTTGAGCAATGACGTGACCTGACATATCTTGGAAGGAACATTTTGGCTGTTGTTTTGGAAATATTCTGTGGTGGTAGAGAAGCAAGGGTGGCCAGCAGAAGAGCAGTATGTTGGCATACTGAGATGATGGCAGCAGACATTCATGGTTAGATCTGAACACAACTGAAGGCAGATTAAACAGAATTCCCTGAAAGATTAGATATGGAGATGAGAGAAAGAGGGAGCAAAGGATGTCCCTAAGTCCCGTGACTTAGTGCAATGGAAAGGACGAAATTGCCATTTACTAAGATGGGTAAGAATGCAGGTGGGGCCAATTCAGGCCAAAATATGAAGAGTTCAGTTTGAAACTGGAGAATTTATTGGACCTTCAAGTGGAAATACAGAATAGGCAGATACACATGTGATCTTGGAGTTGGGAAACAGCTCTGGGTTAGAAACAGAGATTTGGGAGTGGTCAGCATATACATGATGTTTAAAGCCACAGAATAGAAGAGATCATCAAGGGAATGGCAGTAACAGAGAAGAGAAGAGAGGCCTGAGGCCTGGGATAGTGCAACGCTAAGGTGGTAAGAGAAGAGGAATCAGGAAAGGACACAGAATGAAAACCCAGAGGAGGAGGAGGAAAGCCAGGACAGTGGGTTGTCTGTGAACAACAACAAAATAATAAAAATCTAAAAAGTTTATCAAGGAGAAGGGAATGACCACCTGTGGGAAATGATGATAGGCCATTAAGATGATAATGGAGAATTGACCACTGGATTTAACAAAATGAAGGTTTGGTTTCCTTGACAAGACAGTTTTGGTGGAGTTGGAGGCTAGGAGGAGCCTGTGGATTTAAGAGCAAATAAGATGAGAAGAATTGAAGACGAGTACAAATAATTATTTCATGAAACTGTTGCTGCCAAATAAGTGTTAGGTGACAGAAGAAGAACAAAATTTTAATCGGAGGAATAATGGCATGTTTGTAAAATGATGGGAAATGGCCAGTAAAAATAAGAAAATTGAATTGGAGAGAGGGATGAAAATTACTGGAGCAATGTCCCGCAAAAGTCAAATTATGGTTAGATCTAGGGCACACGTGAATGCGCCAACTTCTAACTGAAGCATAAATAGATTTGTATATCTGTGGCAGCAAGAGGAAGGCAGGGTAACTGATGGAAGTAACAAAGCAGAGATATTTCTTGTGGGAAAAGATGCACAAGCCTATTTGCCTAATGGTAGAAAACAAAATTCAAAATGAATCTTAGTTTCCTTACTTAAGCTCCCCAGAGTGTCAGGCAGAGTATAGGTTCTCTATTATTAGTAGAGATTTGTATTACAATGTGAGTTATATTCTACATTCATGAATATATATGAATTCTATAGGTAAACTGACTTTACCTTAAAGGCAGAAAGTTATCAAGGCATTACAAAAGCTTAAGTGACAACTTGTAAGATTGGGCTATGTAAATTTCATGTGATCACTAAATCTACTTCCAAGATGAGTTTGGGACTCTAGTCCCACAACAGTAATGCAAGTTTGTATTAGTGCATTCTTTGTAACCAGGAAAAAAATAAACTATTATCTTGAGTGGTTCAAAAAGACATCAACTTAGATATAGAAAGATCAGATCACAGGCATCGCCTCTATCAGACTAGAGTTAGTCTGGGGGAGCTCTAGGGAGATAAGTAGCTTTATTATTTTTTTAAACCAATTATAAGAAACTTAAGGAGCCAGATGTAGGAAAAAGCAAATCAAGAGAGTGAGCTTCCCTACCCAGCAGACCCAAGAAAAGGGGAAAATCTTCTCCATCTCAGATCAGTAGCATTGAGTCCTGTTGCTCTTTAATAACTTATCTATTCATACAATATCAACAATCTTTCTTTGAATAGCATTTCATAATTTACAAAACCTTGCACATACATAAAATAGGAATTACATTGAAAGGAGCCTCACAAATAGAGAAAAGGCAGAAATGTGGCCTCTGGGAAAACAACTGGCTACATGGAAGTGCATATGCCATTGCCAATGTCCTGAATTGTCTTCGTTTTTATTTAATCAAACACCAAAGACAAGAATTTATGGGGAAAATATGTGGCGATAGATATGATACATATCAAAAGAAATTGTTTTTGTAAAATATGGCTACAAACATAAAGTTGATGGTAAGGATCCAAATGCCCTTCCTGCCATCTTCGATGAATCAATTGATGATGTTAATCTGGGGCTTGTCTTAGACTACTTTCTATTAAAGATATGTTTTTTTGTGTCTCAGCTAAACCTGAACCAGGACAAACATTTAGGCCTTTTCTAATGAACTATTAGGGTAGGATCTCCTAGGGCATGTTAAAAAGATACGATGTGCACAAGGGAAAGGGACCTGGGTGGGGAGAGGGGGAAAAAATATGAATAACCAGGAGGTAATATTGGTTGAATATTTACTTGGTATCATGCACTATGCAGGGAACTTGGGATACAAAAGGAAGCAAAAAATAGCCCATGCCCTCGCAGGGGCTGGGAGGAATAGACATTACATCAAGAAGTCTCATAGGTAAATGCAAATAGTATGGAGCAATTCTGAGTAAGAGTTCTCATGACTTTTGAGTGGGTGGCTAAAGGACAAGGGATAAGGAATAACGTAGGTCACTGACAATGAGATGGACGAGGAATGCCATGACCTGTATGTTGGATAAATACATGTGAATGTTGAAATTGCCCAGGATAGAGTAGCTGGATGCCAAAGATTACAAAAAATGAGAGGAAATGTTAAGCGAAAAAATTGTATGTGGGTGAAGTGAATGGTCTGATCAAATGGCTTTTTCAGGAAAGATTTGCTTGGTGAGGCAGCAGAGAGTGGAGAAACCTGCCGTCTCACTGCCTGGACTCAGATTCTGACTGAACACCTTCAAATGTGTGACTTTCAGCAAATTTCTTAAACTCTATCTTTTTGTTTATTAATCTCTAAAATTAAGAAAATAGTATTTATCTTATGGGATTGTTTTGGTGAATTAGACATGTAAATAGCTTAGAATAATGCCGGGATTATATTAGTGGACAGTAAGTACTGACTTTTCTCATTATTTTCAGTAGAGGGAAAAGCTTATGAAAAACTCCTGAGGCTTGTTCAAAAACCACGAAGCAAGCCAGTGGGACTGGAAGTCACTAAGCAAGTTTCAAGTCTTTGGGAGGAGACAGGCACCAGTGTAGCGGCCGTAGGACTTGTCTTTCTTGTCTGTATAATGGCAGGTCTAAGTCTGTACATACTTGAGATTCTTCGTGGTAGATTTCTGAGACTCCTGTGTTCTCATAGTCCAGATCTATTCTCCAGCCTGGAACAGAGGTCGCTGGGTCTATAAATAGCAAAGGGCTGCAGGGCATTATGATATAGAGGGCACTAACTTAGCAGCCTCGGTGCCAGGTGACAAGAATGTCATGATATTAATTAGTTAGAGCAACATTCTTCCCATTAAGGGACTAAACACAGCAAAGGTCTGGCTCAGTGAGGCCTGAAGGGAACACAGCATGTTTGGTAGCTCTAGTGTTAACGCTGCTTTGGACAACCAGCAGACACATTCAAACACTTTCATGGTGAATGCAAGCACAGGAAATAGCACAATAGCGGTAAACCTCCCTCAGGGGTTTTAGGACAGAAAGAAACACAAGTGGTCCTATACCTGAGAATCTATAAAAGTCTTTCTAGAGATTCCTAGGAAAATACTGCTAAGTACAAAATCCTTGCAGCCAGTCAGTTAAGGTTATAATTAGGAGCAATTTGGGTATTAACATTAATGTGATTTCATTAGTATCTACAGGTTAATGATGTCCGAAGACACTTGGCCTATATATGCTTTCTATTTTTCCAACTAAAATGTAACCACCTAGAGTGCCAGGGACTGTGTCTCTCCAAATTCCTAATAAAGTAGCCAATTAATAAATTTTAGTTGGTGAAGATAAATGGGAGTCTTTGCAATAGAATCAAAAGAGGCATGAATTCTAGATTTTTGAAGTGAAGAATCATTCAGCTTCACTCTGCTTCAAAGAAGAGAAAATCTTTTACCATATATCAGGGTAATTCATATTTGAATCACTTAATGCCAATGACTAGTCACATTGACCCTGTTAACTTAAGTGTGAGAGAGAAAGGCGATATGATGAACTGTGTGGTGTTTTGTGAAAGTGTTCATCTCAAATGGCATGGTAGACAGAGGGAAAAGCACTGCTACAGGGTGATCATAATAGATCTGAATCCAAAGTTACATTATCTTGGGCATCTTGCTTAAATGTTAAAATAACAACAATGATGATAATCATAAATATCATTTGGGACTATTTACTATATGCCAGTCACTGATCTAAGGGTTTGAACTCATTTCATCTCCCTAGCAACTCTAAGAGCTAGCCACTCTTTTAATTATTTCTATTTAAGGATCAGGACCCTAGGAAATAGAATAATATTCCCAAGATAATACTAAGTATAAGTAGCAGAACCAAATGAAGGATTCAGGGAGTCCTTTCTTTTTCTATCTCTTCCTGAACAAGTTATTTCTAAAGTCATTAGGTGACACTGAGCATGGCAGACGTCTGCACCAGACAGGGACAGCCTTTGTGTCCTGGGGTGGCCTGTGGTGATGGAGGGCAGTGTAGGAGCAGGATAAAAAGGGGGTCTCTACAGGGGCAGATGAGTGCAGTGTGTTGGATCCCAAGTGGGGTGAGGAAGACAGCTACATGCAGGGAGCCTAAAACGGGGGCCCAAGAGATTGTACCAGAGCTTGATATCAAATAGTATGCTCCATGCCTAGACCTTCAGTAGAAACAAATGCCATGGAGGAAGCAATATCCAGAAAAAAATAAAGTAGGAACACACACACGTGTGTTCATATTATATAATGTGTAAGTACAAATAGCAGCTTATCTGCAATTAAAGGCCATGGTCAGATATTAAGGGATGAGCTTCAGATGATTTACTGGCATGTAAAAATTCCTCTCTTTAAACATCATAAGCATTGTTAATATGTCATCGGTAGATCTACTTTTAATCACTATGATAAAACAACTGTGTCTTTTTTAAAAAGATATTTGAATGGAAAATATTTTAGAATGTATTTTATCATGGTATTTGACTTTTTCAACATACATAATTTTTTATAAGAGTTTATTGGTAGTGTTATGCCATTGAGTATTTTTATGTATGCATTGGCATATGAAAAAATACAGTGTTAATATACAACATTTATCTACTACAAACAAAAGCATCTAGTAATAAATGTATTGGTCTTACAAATATTTACCAATGAATCAGTACTATAAGGAACATTCTGATTTTAAAACTAATTATACTAAGATACACTAACTTAAAAATGACAAAAATCTCTCTGAAAATACTGTTCATTTTCCAGACCTATATTTGGGATAGCCTAGGAATTTGAAATGCCCAAATTTTGAAATTTCTCAGTGTCTTCACATAAACTTCATTTCAGGTCTAGATAATAAATACATTATAAAAAGTTGTTACTAATATTTTTTCTGATCTACCATTGCCATGATAACAAACGTCATGATGCTGTTTTTGAGGTTGTATGCATAGACTACAGACTACAATAAAAAGAGTAAAGAAAGGTATAACATTCTCTTTAAGGACTAAAAACAGGCAGGTATAATCAAAAGAGAGTCTGTTTTGTATTTTAGTTTGCTGTATGTTTTTCAATGAAGTAAATTCTAGAATAAACAAAAATAGAGGATGCAGAGTAGGTATAGTAAGATAATTTCCAAGAAGAGAAAAGGTAA
This sequence comes from Loris lydekkerianus, assembly GCA_963574355.1. Classification (NCBI taxonomy): domain Eukaryota; kingdom Metazoa; phylum Chordata; class Mammalia; order Primates; family Lorisidae; genus Loris; species Loris lydekkerianus. The sequence goes on from CAUYPK010014630.1 coordinate 10,056, forward strand.
CTATAAAAGTTTTGAGACACACTGAGTTATGGTCCATTGTTTCACTTCTAAGAAACACAGTTGACAGCATCCTTTCTGATTCCCGGGGCAAGTTTCAACTCGGTTGGCTTATCACTATTGCTCAGGGGGCTTCATTTGTTTCCATCTGTGCATATTTTACATTGCTTGATTTTTGTGTATCTCGAAACTTTCATAATGACCCACATAATAAGAGATACTTTATCTCAAAAGGTAGTTATCAGCTGATAATAAATGCGACAACTTGAAAATGTGAGTAGTCTTTTATAAAGGCAGACCTTTTGATGGTAGGAAAGGCTATGTTAAAACAGAGCAGTAATTAAAATATTTTCACTAAAACTATAGATCAACAAATTCTAATGACTTATAATGAATGGCCCAAGTTCACATCTAGCTAAAAGACGTCTATGATCAAGCCTTCTTCAAATACATTTGGAATGAAGATCTAATTGAATGTTCTATTTAGAGGCTGTGCTATTGAAATAGGCTTTTATCAACAGCAAATAGGCACAGTAATAAAATTCAGCAAGCAAGGAAGTAATGAAATGGAATTAAACAAAGGAAAACATACACTCACAAAGGTGAACATAGCGTTGGAGGGATTCAACTGCATTTTTAAAAAAATTCTGAATTAAACACAAAATGTCCAGCATAGTCTTCCCAGCAAGTACATTATTTGTTGGAAGGCAGAATCCTGTTTCAATGCATTCTGATTCCTTGTTTTGTTACATAATAATATGCTTAAAAAGCAACACATTGTGAGCTTGGGAGCTGTTAGGCATTTATTTACCATGGTGGGTTAATCTCATTCAGTGAGGTATAGAAACTCAATAATGAGTGCTACAGTATATAAGCTAATTGCTAGGATAAAACCAAATGAATAATTACTTAACTCCAGAATGAGGCCTGCGGGAATTTTTCTTTAATAAAGGTTTAATTCACCAGTGATAATGAATGCAATCTCACATACTACTGAATAACACCATTAGCATAACGGCTATGATACAAAAACTATAATTAGAACTAAACAGAAACGTTAATTACAACCACCAAGGTATTGAATGAAATACTGTTGTTTAAGAAATTGACCTGCTTTGCAGTAATGCTTTATGAGCTCAAGAATATCTCTATAATTAAATATATGTAAATACATATGTAAGCATGTATGCATAACCATACACATACAATAGTTATTATCATCCTACTGAAATCTTCCCAAGTATAATATATTAATGATTTATTTTCTGGAATTTGAAATATAAGCTAAACATAAAAATGATTAAAACTTTTTTCTGTGATTAAATACAAACATCAATATTTGTGTTTAAAAAAATTCAATATTAGAACAGGTGTCTCCAATTTTGCATTTTACTGGTGCTATAAGCAGTTACTGAAAATGAGCAGATTAATAGTGTGAAATGTTACTCTAAGTTGGAAAAATAGATTGTATAATCAATAAAAAAGTCTAAATACTAATTTAGTGGTTCTGAAAAGGCTCAATCATAGTTCTTAAAATTCTTTGAATTTCAATTATAAGATACAGAAATATATATACAATATTTAACTGTATAGATTTATATATACAGATAGATGTGTTGATAAACATTTTGAAACCAAGTGTCATACTCTTTTAAATGTCAAAACAATAACCATAACAACTATCTATTATCATAGAGACTATTTCGATGGGATATGCTTAAACATATTTTCAAAAAGATAAAGACTTTCACCTCAAATACAGTTTGTCAACACTAATGGTACTGATATTTCATAATAAAAGAATCTTTATTTTTAAGACAGACCTTCTTTAAGAGAAAATAAAAAACATCCTATAAGCCAAATCAGTTAAACTAGAAAAATGTTCCAGAAACTAATTCACAATTTATCCTGGGCTACTCTTTATTCTTTTACTCTATTATTCAGTTTTGACTGAATAAATATATTTCCCACTATTTTTCTATCATCCCTTTCCTCTGTTGCAAAGTATTTTTTCCCACAATTTTCCTAGGGATTCATAACATCTCCCATAATGTAGGTATGGGAAAGTGCCTCTCTTCCTATTATCAGCCACACCATAAACCTCTATTCTTTAATGAAATATTACCTCTTTATAGTAATGCATATTAGAGATACATTTATCCTTCATAGTACTTATTACAGTCTTCTGTGATCTGGATGATTACTTAACCCAACCATACGCTACTAACCATAGCCTCTACCCTGATAGCAGCCCAGGATGAAAAGAGAAGGGAAACAGACACAAGAAGGAGGAACAAGCTCAGAACAAGCCCTTCCTATGCTGCTTTCATGTCTTCTCATGCTAATAAAGTATATGAGTAGAACTGATTGTCATTTGTAAGTTTTGCTTTTGCCATCTACCATCCTAAGGAACTGTGCCTAAAACAAATTCTAAACCTAAATTACTGACTTTGACTTTTGAACTTCAGCCTCATCTTAGAGACTTTAATAGGAAATTGCAACTCTTTTGTTGACATATAAAAATCATACATACTGTGCATGACCTGTTCTTTGGAAACATGTATACATTGTAGAATGGCTAAGTTCAGCTAATTATCATATGCATTACCTCACATACTTACCTTTCTTTTCTTTTTTCTTTTTTTTTTTTTTTTTGTAGTGAAAACAATAAAAATCTACCCTCAGAAATTTGAGACTATCATACTTTTTTGTTAACTATGGTCAACACATTGTTTGATAGATCTCTTTAAACTATTCTCCCTATCTAAATACTATTTTGTATCCCTGGCCAACATCCCTAACCCCACCTTTTAGTCCCTGGTACCTACCATTCTACTATCCAATCCTATAAATTCAACTTTTTCAGAGTTCACAACAGAGGTAAGAAAATGTGGTATTTGTCTTTCTGTGCCAGGCTTATTTCTCTTGACATAATATCTTCCAGGTTCATCTATGTTGTCAAAAATGATAAGCTTTTTTATTTTAACTGGATGAATATTATTTCATCATGTGTGTGGAATATATATACATGTGCACACACATATACCATATATATACACACACTAACTATATAGGTCACAATTTCTTTATCCATTCATCTACTTATGGGCACAGATTGACTCCATGTCTTGGTTATTGTGAATAGTGCTGCAGTGAACAGCGAGTACAGATACTTCTTCAACACACTGATTTAATTTCCTGTGGTTACAACCCAGAAGTGGGATTGCTAGATCACGTGGTAGTTCTGGTTTTAATTTTTTGAGGCACCTTCATGGTGTTTTCCATAATGGCTATATTAATTTACAGTCTTACCAATAGTTTGTAAGGGTTCCCTTTTTTTCTGTACCCTTTTCAACATTTGCTATCTTTAATTTATATAGGAGCCATTCTATCAGGTGTAAGGTGATATGTCACTGTGGTTTTAATTTGCATTTCTCTGATTAGGGCTTTTGAGCATTTTTTCATATACCTGTTGGCCATTTGTGTATTTTGAGAACTGTCTATTCTAATCCTTTGCCCATTTTTAATCAGGTTATTTCTTATTGAATTAAATTTCTTATATGTTTTGGATATTAACCTCTTATCATATGTATAACTGTCAAATATCTTCTCACCTTCTATAGCCAGTCTTTTTACAGTAACTATAACTATTAATAGGTCTCTGACTAAATAAAGTGTCATTTATATCAGGGAAAGTAATCATCTTGCACAACTTTGAATGGATTACAGAATGCAGAGTGGAAAGTAAGGAAAAGATTATGATCTAGCAAATTAAGTGTAGCAAATCAGGGTGGTGCCTATGGCTCCATGGGTAGGGTGCCAGCCCCATATACCAAAGGTGGTGGGTTCAAACCCAGCCCCAGCCAGCTAAAACAGCAGTGGCAACTGTAACAAAAAACAGCTGGGCATTGTGGCGGGAGCCTGTAGTCCCAGGTTCTCAGGAGGCTGAGGTAAGAGAATTGCTTAAGCCCAAGAGTTGGAGGTTTCTGTGAGTTGTGACACCATGGCACTCTACCGAGGGTGACAAAGTGAGACTCTATCTCAAAAAACAAACAAACAAACAAACAAAAAAGTGTAGCAGATCAACTCTGGCACAATGGGATGAGCCTCTACAATGGAATCATCTCCAAATTAACCCTTGATTGGTATTAAGTCTTCCTCCGTCTCTTATATTTTTTACTTCATTCAATGGAAAACTATCAGCTCAACCATTGTAGAATATTATAAGAGACATTCTGTGGCTGGGAGATTAAGGATTGCCATAAGGCTTCCTCAAACATCTTACAAGGCCAACACTATGTGTCACTTAGTGGTGTTACATAGTGTGGCCTGGTCATTGCCAACCCAGCCGCAGGTTGACGGGGCCTATATGACAATTGTTGCCCTAGAGACAAGGCCACTCCAGCACAGATGCAACTTCCATGAACCTTAAAGAAAAGTTTGCCCTATCTTAAACTCCCTTTATAAAAGAAAAACCTGGTAACTGACTCAGACTCAATATAGGTATTAAAAAATATAAATAAATAAAGGAAAGAATTCTCCAAACTCTGAGAATAGTCACCAGATGGAAAATTTCCTGATCCCTGGCTATATGTGGCCCATGCCACTGGCCTGCTCCTGATGTTCGCCTTATAAGAGTGCTGGAAGAATAAACTGTCTCAGCATTGGATGGTGTAGAAGACTCATGTGTCACATGAATCAGACGTGTGGGGAAAATTCACCCACATGGAAACTAGTTAACTAGAATCACTCAAGAGCCCCTAAAACAATAAATACCCAAGCATAAAACCCCCCCAATTTTTATCTACAATCTTATATTTAATTGTATAACAATCTTTAATAATTTTTAAAATTTTATTTTCTTGCCATTCTCAATTCTCTCATTTTCTTCCTCATTGAAAAGGAGGAGGTATAGAGGAGAAAATGATTTTCCTACAACAAAAACTTAAATGAGATGTAATTTGCCTTGAATTTAAAGAACTATTTTTAAATCATTTTAAATACAAAACTAGGATTTTTAAATAATACTTTAATCTGGACAGCATAATTTTAGTGTTCTTAGAAAATGTGTCACCAACTGATTATCACAAATGTTAATTAAATACTATTCGCTCTTCTAACAGGTATAGAAATGCCTGTTATATATGCATGCCCCAAAATATATTTGTTGAAAATCCTTCTAGGTGGTTAGATAGAGATCTCATGCTTCTCACATTAAGCAGCCCTGAGACTTGCCTGTAAGGAAAAGAAGGAGGAGGGATCCTAATGGCTCCCAGCAATCACTACTTTTACCCTTGGGTGACCTCTGCAGTTTGAGAGTGCGTGCATAATCTGAGAAAGATTCACCTTGCTATGGACCTTGAACCATTCTGCAAACACACAGAAAAATAAATTAAGTTAATTCAAGTGCTGTTGCTGCTGCTAGCATTGTCCTTCACTGAGGAGAAAAAAAAAAGTAGGTGGGTGCGAGTAGTGGGGAGGACTATAGGGAAGGAAATTTGGAAATGGCACAAAAAATCTATATTCTGCCAAGAGCTTGCTGGCACTTAAACTTCTGAAAAGGAGAAGCATAATCAAACACAAACCATCTATTTTGTGGGATAAAAATTAGCAACCATGATTCAAGCATGTGGCTCTCTCCAAATACAAAGCTTTTCTTTTCTTTTTCTTTTCTTTCTTTTATTTTTTTATTTTTTTTAGGATTTGTTTCTTGCACTTTCCACTTCATAATATATAAAAACTCTTGTCCAAACAGAGTTGATACTACACCCACAATGAGATTCAGCCTCTTCTGTATTTTTAATTAACTCAGGCCCAGCAGTCATTTTTAACAGCTAACATTTTGTGTGAGCTACAGTATGTACACTGCTGAGACATAAATGCAAAGCAATCACTCTAATAAGTAGATATAAACATTTACAACAATTGCAACAAGTCTCTGCAATAAATAAGGGAATATAAAGAAAAATAACCAGCAGCAAGCCAGGAAATAGGTCTCAATACAACTGCATGGGTATGAATGGCATTCAAAGCTCTCCACTTTTGATGCCTTTAGTAATTTCAATATCCCAAGGTCTCTAATGAGTTTGTACTTTCAATGCTAAAAACTAAGAACCCTGATTAGGAAACAAAACAAAACCCAAGACTTCAGTTTTCATGCTTGTGTCCAAGATATCAGCAGAGAACTTAAGGCACTAGAATGACTACATCATTTCCATAACAGAAGGAAATAATGCCTCACTCCAGAACCTATGTCAAGCCTGCAGCCCCTCACCTGTAAACATGAGGCCTTCAGATGGGAAGAAGCTAGACAGGCATGAAGAGTAGAGAGAATGCCAATGGGGTTGGAGCCCAGGGAGGCAGGAAAACAAGATGAGATCAGAGAAGCAGAGAGCAACCAGGGTGTGGAAAGCTTGGGAGGACAGAAGAAGAGAAACAGATGTCATTCTACGTGCAATAAAGTCATGGGAGGGTGTCAAGCAAAGGAGTATCGTGATGCCGCTTAAGTGTCTTAAAGATTACATTGGCCGCTGTTTAGAGAATTCATTGTTTGGGGGGGAAATAAAAACAAAGAAACCACTCGTGGTCTTCAGGGGTGGGACTGAAGGTAATGGGAGAAAGAATGGACAGATCAAGGACAGGTATCAGAGGAGAAAATATGGAAAAGCTAGCGACAAAGGAGAAAATATGGAAAAGCTAGAGATAAAGAGATATGCCCAGGATAGGACTTGGGCATATGAGACAATGATGGTGCCATTCATAGAGACAGGAAAAAGGAAGAATACAAGCTTAGACAGGATTCAAATTAAGAACTTTTAGGTTTCTGATCTTTACCAGGCACTCTCTATGATATACTGTGGATGTTATCATTGCTTTTTAACAGCTTATAATCTGTGACACAGAACAATCACTGAGGAAAATATAGCTAACACATGAAATATATAAATTGTGAGCTAAGCACCAGTCTAAGATCCTTACTCACTTGCCTCACACAAACCCACAGTATAGGTGAGAAAATTAGAATCCAGAGAAGTACAATGACAAACTCCAAGGCACCTGATAAATGTTAGAGCCAAGATTTTTTGAGATCTTGAGGCAGTTTGGCTCCAAGGTCTGTAACAGTAACTAATTACACATGAACTTGATGGTCATGCTGTATTTATACCATAAAACTTTAAAAACATATGTGCACACATACACATTTACACTGAAAGTTCTATGGTAAAGGTACAACAGAATAAAGATTAATTCCAACTCTAAGCATCTGGGAATGTGGAATAGTCACTCTGATGAAGACAGTTTAGAATGAAGCCTGATGACTGGAAAAGTCTTTTTATAGTAAGGGAAAACAGTATTAAATTGCTAGACAAAATGGTTTGTATTAAGTAAAAAATGAGCAGGATAAAGGCCCATTGGCTAGAAAATCCAAGGAAAGCTTGAAAAAGTATAGGTAGTTCTCCTCAGATGTATGCAATTTTGCCTAAGTCATGATTTGCCCAAAAAAAGATACCAAAAATAAATGTCTATTCTAAGCTGGTAGAGTGGTTTGCCTGATTTATTCCAATAATGATGAGAATCTGACAGCTCATTACTTACATGATCCTTGAGTATTGAATGTTTCACCATCTCAGAAGAGGATATATTTAGCTACATGAGATTAAACAAATAGAGCAGGATTGTGATATCCTGCAACTGGGCAGTTTCCATCTATATTGTATGGGGAAATGGAAACATCTTTGAGAAATGGCAAACCAAGTTTTCACTAAAAGGAGAGTTGGACTGGGGAGGGTGAAGGAAGAGGGGAATAGAGAGATGAGAGAGAAATCCTGGCACATCCTAGCCCCAGCAATAACAATAATCCAGCTAACTCCAACATAGTTCTCACTTATATGTAATATGAGTCAGGCATTATGAGTTATAACATTCCTGCAAGGGTCTGTGTGGTAGGCAAAATAACCATGCCTCAAAGATAGTCATATGTTAATCTCCAAAATCTGTGAATATTCACCTTAAATGGAAAAAGAGACTCTGCAGATGTGATGTAGTGAAGGATCTGGAGATTGGAATATATCTTAGATTATCACAGACAGCCCAGTGAAATCACAAGAGACTTTATAAGAAGTAGGTAGGGAAATCAGAGAAGGAGATGCAAAGATGAAATCAGAGACCAGAGAGAGAATTGAAGCTGGTTTTGAAGAAGTCGGAAGGAGCCACCAGCCAAAAAATGCAGGCAGCACCTAGAAACCAAAAAAGGAAAAGAAACAGGTTCTTCCCTAGAGCCCCAAAGGGAAGGCAGCCCTATTGATGCCTTGACTTTAGGCCTTTTGGCCTCCAGAACTTAGATAATAAATTAGTGTTGTTTTAAGTAACTTTGTGGTAATCTGTCATTATAGCAATAAGAAACTAACACGATCCATAAATTCCTGAACATGCTTTATTACTTTTTATTATTGCATTTGTTCAATATTCATTCTTTCATTCATCAAGTATCTCTCATGCCTCAAGACTGCCAAGGCCTCCTTTGGTGGGTAAAATACCATGGCAAAGAAGACAAGATACTTTATTTGCTCCTGAATACCCGCTGTCTAGTAGAGGGAGCAAAATAAGTAAGTTTCATAAAATGTTTATATTTTCGGATTAATATAAGGGTGCATACAATTAGGTTGCATTTTTTGAGCTTGTTATGTAAAGTCTGAGTTATATTAAAGTCCTTCACCCGAGAGGTGTGCCATATACCCTTACATCTTACCTGTTAAGAGGGAGCTTACTGAAGCCCTCCCATCTCCTTCTCCTTTCCCCTACTTGACTTTAATTGTGTTTTTCTCTCATGTGTTCCTGGACTTGTTCATCTGCTGGTCTCATATTAGTATTGAGTACATGCAGTGCTTATTTTTTCATTCTTGTATAATGAAATCTTATTTTTTTTTGCAATTTTTGGCTGGGGCCGGGTTTGAACCCGCCACCTCTGGTATGTGGGGCCAGTGCCCTACTCCTTGAGCCACAGGCACCGCCCTCTAATGAAATCTTTTAAGTGGTGGAGTGGAAGGACAGTGGAGGGGGTGGGCAGAGAAGGGAGGAGACGATGCTGCTAGGCGAGGAGAGGGAAGCATTTAGAAGGGCTTCCTGGACTTTTTCCCTTTGTCTCTTCGTTTTTCTTTTATGTGAGAGTAACTATAAAATTTTGAGTTGAAAAGAACCATACCAGGCAGAAATCATACCAGGAAGTTCCAAAGCAAGGGGAAAGGACGTGGACCCCATTTCCTAGGCAATTTTTCAGAAGGTAGATGTTAAGGGATGAAATTGTGCGTAATACCAGCTACCACCACCTCAGCAGATCTGAGCTTTCTGGGAGGAGGTGAAGGAACCTGAAGAAGGACCTGGGCCTGTGAAGGCCTCTCGGATCAATTGAAAAAGAGTCAGAGGGCTTTTAGGCACAGGTGTACTCTACAAAATTAATCCTTCCTTTCCTCCCTAGAATGCCAGACGTTAGAGGGAAATGTCTTGAGTTCCTAAAATTTTATGAAGGTAAAAATAATGTTTAAATTTTATTTCACTTTAAACAAAAAGCCCAACTACCAAAAAACCTATGTATGTGTAGTATATACTTCTACCAATTGCAAGTTGGGATATTCAGATATGGAATTTTGCTATTAATTTTCTTTCTTGTTCACAAGTCTATATGCTATTTCCATATTCTAGTAAATGGCTTTTGTTCTACTGTCACCATATTATGACTAATGACCCCAAAATTGAATGCCACAGATACAATAAAGAAACATATTCTGGAAAAACTGGATAGTCACATAAAAAATTGCTCACATGGATAAAAAACTTAAACGTAAGGCAAAAAACTATGAGAGTCCTAGAATAAAATGTTGAAAAAAAGTTCTATAAATACCATCCTAGGCAAAGAATTCATGCAGAAGACCCCAAAAGCAATCACCACCACAACAAAAAATAAATAAATGGTACCTGATCAAATTTTTAAAAACTTCTTCTTAGCCAAGGACACAATCAAAATAATAGACAACCCACAGAATGGGAGAAAATATTTGCATAGTATATATCTGACAAAGAACTAAGAACCAGAATCATCTACAAAGAACTCAGCAAATCAGCAAGGAACAAACAAACAAAAAAAAAAAGTGAGCAAAAGACAAGAACAGATACTTTTCCAATGAAGATACACTAATAGTCAACAAACACATGAAAAAATGCTCATTTCTAACCATTAGGTAAATGCAAATCAAAACTGCAATGAGATATCACCTAACTCCAAAGAGAATAGTTCATATTCAAAAGTCCCCAAATAAGAAATGCTGGTTTGGACACAGAGAGAAAGGAACTCTTTTTGGTAGGACTGCAAACAGTCACAACCCTTATGGAAAATTGCATGGAGATACCTAAAATAACTTAAAGTAGACCTACAGTTGAATTCAGTAATCCCACTTCAGGGTATCTACTCAAAGGAGAAAAGGTCAGTTTATAAAAAGGATACCTGCACTTGAACATGTATAGCAGCACAATTCACAATTGCAAAGACAAGGAAACAACCCAAGTCCCCACCAATACATGAAAAAAGGATTAATAAAATGTGGTGTATATGTACCATGGAATACTACTCAGCCATAAAAAAACGGTGATCTTGTACCTTTTGTGACAACCTGGATGGACATGGAAATCATTCTAACTGAGACCTCCAAGAATGGAGAAACAAACACAAGTATTCAATAATAAAAAACAGAACTAATTGATCAACATGTAAGTGCACATATGGAAATAAATCTCAATGAAAGCCAAGCTGGGAGAAGGTCGGGTAGGAGGGGATGAGAGAAATCACACCTATTGGGTATAGTGCACACCATCTGGGTAAAGGGCAAACTTTTAACTTTGACTCAATCTGTACAAAACCCAAGTATATAAACAAAATATGTGCACCCCTAATATTGTGGGGGAATAATCACTACATTCTAAAAACAACCCCACATACATTCTTAGAAACATTTCTAAGAGAAGTTAGGACTAGCCCTGCCACTATTACCCCATTTGTCCTCAAGGTCCACCCTATTCAGATAGAATGCTAGCAAAGAAAAGTAGTCTATCTGTAGCAGCAAATGAGTAGTTTAGCGGGAAAACAATTTGCTTTTCCCCTTGTCTTCCCACCAGGGAAAGGAGAAGCATGCTCCTTCCACACAAAACCAAGTGATGACCCATAAAAACTGGGTGAGGTTGCAGCAAAGAGAAACCAGCATTCTATCTCTGCCTATGCAGCAGACTTGCTCTGCGACTCCTGGGCCAAAGGAAAAGGAATTGTGGGAAGTGGAAGGAGAAGAAGCAGGGTCAACAGTGGAACCTGCCACCACTTCCATTATATGTGGTGGAAGGATTTCCTATTCTGTCACGTCATGATTACCATGGAAAGTAGCCAGGCTTTGGCTGCCTTGCAGATACTTCAACCAAGAAGACTGCCTTCTGGGTGAGGGGATCCCAGCAGCTCTGAGCTGCACAATGGGCCAGCAGAAAAAGAGGGTGAACTATCTTTCTCTCTCTCTCTCTCTCTCTCTCTCTCTCTCTCTCTCTCTCTCTCTCTCTCTCTCTCTCTCTCAAACACACACACACACACACACACACACACACACACACACATTCTCATACATACCTGATTCCAGCCAAGGTCTGCCTGGCTGGGTCAGAGGGGGATACGGGTATGTGGAAGAAATGGGATTGAAGTTTTATACTAGAATACACACAATGGATTTTTTTTTCTTAATATGTAGTTAGACAAGGAAACTAAAGATCAGCTTAAGAACTCGTTTAGAGGCAGAGAAGTGGGCTATTTGAAAGTGGTGAATGAAAAAATAAACAAAAGTAGATGTTCTTCACCAAGTTCAAACTGTTAAGTAACTGGTGTTTACCAGAGTATTTGGGTTTCTGCAGAACAACTTCACAAGCAGAAATAAGGTTTGAGACTGTAGTTTGAAGCCTCTCTAAACAAGCAGAGAAAGTACATATTTAATTTTCCCAAAGTCACTGAATTACTGACACCGTTTCTGGCTCTTGGAAAGCAGAATCAAAGCAAAGAAGATGTTATGCAGAAAATAGGAAATGTTAAGTGCAAGTGCTTAACTGAATATTATCTATTACTCTGTAAGTTAAAAATACGCACACATGCCCATGTCTGCTAATTTTTCTAGAAACAAAAGTACAATCACCACAGATTTATTTAGCTCTTTTAATTTTTCCCAAGAAAACAGTATTTTTTCATTAAAATATCAGTGAAAAATAATTTGCCTTAGGAAAGAAAAATGCAAACACACTAACTCTAATTTGGACGCGTACTGAACCTATACTTATCAGCTAATAAATATATTGTAATACAAGAAAAACAGCAATGGTTAAAATCTAGTTGATTACCTTTTATAGGCAGATGACTAACAGCTTACCTCAGCAAAGCAGAAAATGCTATCAGAATTTTTTTTTTTTAAGAAATAGTTCTTATGTATTGTCTAAGATAATGGCTATCTACCCCACAGGCAAGAAATAAAAGCTTGTAAAGACGTGATTAAAAAGAAAAACATCAAACTTCATGTTACAGTAATGTGATGCTAATTGAAGTGGTTGTTTGGAAGTGAATTTAATATGTCTACTCTCCATAATCCATAGCAATGTAGAAAGAAAGTGTAAGATTAACTGAAATACTGGACAGAAAGTCAGTTGTATTTACTTCAGAATGTAATTTTTTTACTCTAATATTAGAGCCAGGATACTTTAAAAAAATGCCTCAGGGTGGCGCCTGTGGCTCAAAGGAGTAGGGTGCCAGCCCCATATGCCAGAGGTGGCGGGTTCAAACCCAGCCCCAGCCAAAAAACAAACAAACAAAAAATGCCTCAGAGATTGCCTCAAAAACTATGCAAGTACTTCTATATGACCCTTCCTTGTTCCATAACTTCCTAGGAGTCATTCCATCCTAACAACACATAGCTATCTTTCCCAGCTGACCACAGGCAAAGGCCTAATCCAAGCAGACCTTCCAAACCTGCCTAGGGAAAAGTAGTGTAAATGAAAAACAATCACTACGTTCCTAATTTGTCCAAATACAATTTGGTTTAGAAATTGTGTTTTAATAGCTTTATTTTAGTATTTGAAAGGTGAAGAATTTGAGATAACAATAAGGAAAGATTAAATTAGAAAAGTCTGAACTTATCAATGAAAGGAAATGTCCCTGCAGAGGGAGTAATTTACATTTTGCCCTTCTATTACTTAGAATTTAAGACAACAAAATGCCATAATGACTTGCAAGCTTAAGTTAGTATCTTTTAGATAACATAAACCCTGTCTCTGTATTTATCTAGGAAGGAGTGAAAACGTTCTTCTCTGAGAGTTAATGAATAGAAGCTCAAGCAACTAGAAATTATAAGAACATTTAGGTAATGAAAAAAGTCCAAATATTCAGACCTAAATGACTGAATCAGAAACAGAAGAAGGTATTTTCAGATATGAATGAACACTACCTGAAATTAACTTTTTAGGAGCCATACAAACTTGAAAAGGTATCAAAAGACTGAGATAGGCAAAAGGTGTCTCATTCTTTTTAAGTTTTGAGTCCAGAAACCATAGAAATATTAATATCAATCTCACAGCAAAACTCTAGGACAGGTCTTTAAGCATATAGCTTGTATCTATATGCAAAGGAGTCTAAATATGGTCAGAAAGAAAATTCAAATCAAATGAATATTTGTTTCTTTCTGGGATGCTGTTTCTCTATCAGAAGAGTAGATAAATAGTCCAGAAAAACAAAGCCCAATTTAGTTAAAATATTCAACAAAATCACATGCTATTCTAAGATATAATGTGGAGAGATACAGAACAATGAAATGATATCAACCCCAAATGCTATGCTATTCTATGCCACCGGGTCCTTTTTTCTGACAATATTCTTTCTCAATGACCTTAAAGAAGACACAGGAAGTCATGATTCCCTTCCCCTCCTTTTTTTTTGACAGAATCTCATTCTGTCACCCTGGTAGAGGTAGAGGGCCATGGAGTCACAGCTCACAGCAACCTCAGACTAACTCTTGGCTTCAAGCTGTCCTTTCAGCCTTCCAAGTAGCTGGGACTACTGGTGTGTGCCACCACGCCTGGCTAGTTTTTCTATTGTTACTAGACACGGAGTCTCACTCTTGCTCAGGCTAGTCTTGAACTCATGAGCTCAAGCAATCCACCTGCCATGGCCTCCCATAGCACTAGTATTACACTAGCACTGCACCTGGCCATGATTCTCTACTTTTGAAAGTCAAAAATCTATGTAGATATACTTAGCATGAAATATTTAAAGTTTTTTTCACTTTCATACTTGGGCTTTTGTACATGCTATTACTTCTTTTCTCAATGACTCTCTCCTGCCCTCCTGTTTTGTCCAACAGAAAAAGCTCCTATATTCTTTCAAATCTCAATTTGGCTTGCAATTATGTCCTCTTAGATGCCTCCCTAAAAGAGCTACAAAAATGATTTTCCTCTACTTGAATGATTGAACTATTCACATTACATTTCAAACTAGTTGTTTATTTGATGTTCAGTCATTTCCATTCTGACTTTCTTGGAAAAAGTATTTTTTAACTTTCACCTTGGTATATAATTATTTGAAACACAACAGATAGTCAGTGTTTGATGAATAAAACCAACTTTCGTGATTCCAGAAGAGGTTAATCAGGATGGTAAGAAACTCCTATCAGAAATTACAGAAGATAATAAAACATAAAAAGCTCATTCATTACTCCAGATTCCTAAAGAAATGAGTCATGTACTATATAAAAATGAGGGGAACTCTAGTCATCAATGAGAAGGATCACCAACGTGACAACATTCATTAGTATATTATACCTAAAATAGTGTAGATCATATTGAAGATGAGAAATGAGAGATGACTCCAAAATTGTCCTGCTGAGAAACCTCAGAATCACCAGGAAGAAAGAAAAACCAGGCAGAAATCCAGGAATACTACATAACTTTGGAAAATAAACACTGGAGCCCCAGACAGAGTATGGCCAATCTGCCATTTAGATATCTGTCGAAGTCAATGGTCCCAGGAGATTGCACATGGACTGGGCTGCAGCCACCACAGACAGATGGAGCAGCAGCGGTTTCAAAAGGGTTGACTCTGATTTAAGACAGAGAGCCAAAAGAAGACAGATCATCTGAAAGCCGACTCCCAACATATGCTTCATTGATAAAGAAGAAAATTTTCCATAAGAAAGTTCTTTTGCTTTGATTTCCTATAACTTTATCTTCCTCCCAGTTCACCCTGGGGTGCTAGATAACTGATTATGTACACCTACGTCTACCAGCCAAAACTCTCAAAGTATGAAAAAAGCTTTTTATGGCAACAGTTTAGACAATGAGAACCTATCAAACTACTTCTAGGTAATTATTAGTGCTGAATAGAATGCTTTCACTCATCAAATGTTTAAAAATAATAATATATATGTTACCAAAATAACTATTAAAAACAAATATAAAAACTGTAATAAATATATCAGTTTGTGCTCACAATAAAATTAAAAAATAATGAATTCTGAAACCAAAGATGACAGGTAGAGCAACAGATTGAGAAGAAAAACAGAGCATGATGAGTAAGGGATATAGAAAAAATTCAATTGCTGGATTAAAGTATGTGCTAGGAACAAAGAAAAGTAAAATTAGCATCAAGGAAAACTTGAACTTATTATATGGAAGACAAATGGAAGAAAATTTCCAAGCAATTAGAGGAAGGCCAAATAAGCAACTAAAAAAAAAAAAAAAGAACCAACTATACTAATTAAATTAGCAAATTATCCAAGTGGACTATAAAAAAAAAAAGAATTTGAAGTAGCATGTAAATTTCAGAAAAGATTCACTCTTACTAGCAACTGAATACCATAATTTAAAACAATACAGTAAAATCATTTTTCAGGTATCAGATAATGAAGAAGCATGATACTACCCCCAAAAGCTAGAATGAAAAGAAATGGGCACTCTTATACATAACTACTGGTAACGCATTAATTGTTACAGTCTTTCTGAAGAGATTTTGACAACATTAATCCATCAAAAGCCTTAAAAATGACTTACCCTTAAATAATTAAACATTCTACACTAAAATTACTGAAAAGGTATATTCACAACAGAATGTAAGAATATAGAAAAATCATCCATTTATTCACTCAACATTTATTGATTACATATTATGTGCCAGGTAGTAGTCTAAATGACTACTATAGAGTGAATGTTTTCGTACCCCCCAAATTGTTACACTAAAATCCTAACCTACAATGTGCATTAAGAGGTGAAACCCTTGATAAGTAATTAGGCCACAAGGTTAGAGCTCTCATGAATGGGAATACTGCCCTTATAAAAGAGACCCAGGGGATACAGTGGTGCATGCCTATAATCCCAGCTACTCAGGAGGCTGCAGTGGGAGGACTGCTTAAGCCCAGTAGATTCAGGCCAGCCTGGGCAATATAGGGAGACCTCATCTGCAAACAAACAAACCCCCACACCCCCCAAAAAAATCATTGGCTGGCCAGCATTAAAAAGAGAGGGAGAGTGTGTGTAGGGTGGTAGAGGGATGGATTCCTTTACCTCTCTGCCATGTGAGGACACAACAAGAAGATAGCCTGTATGTGAGCCAGGACACAGATCTCACTAATTTACTAAAACTTCTGGCACCTTGATCTTAAACTTTCCAGTCTCTAGAACTGAGAGAAATTAATTTCTCCTGCTTATATGCTACCCTGTCCATGGTATTCTGTTATAATAGCCCAAATGGACTAAGACAGGGACCTATAGTGACAAACATGATAGATCAGATCCCTTAATCTCATGTTTACATTTTAATGGGGGGAAAGGCAGGGAAACAGCTCTGAATATTATTACCTAAAAGGTGCTTGGGAAAGTAAACAGAAATTCCTCAGTCATGGAACATCAATGGCTTAAATACAATTTAAACAATTTGGGGGGTTTTGTTTGTTTTTTAAATAAAGACAGAGTCTCAAGCTGTTGCCCTGGGTAGAGTATCGGGACATCATGGCTCACAGCACCCTCCAACCTGGGCGCAAGCCATCCTCTTGCCTCAGTTTTTCTATTTTTTTTAGTAGAGATGGGGGTCTCACTTTTGCTTAGGCTGGTCTCAAACTCTTGAGCTCAAGCAATCCACCTGCCTCAGGCTCCCAGAGTGCCAGTATTACACGTGTGAGCCACTGTGCCCAGCCACAATTTTTTTTTTTTTTTTGAGACATATTCTCACTGTCACCTTAGGTAGAATGCTGTGGCATCATAGCTCACAGTTCAAGAGATTCTCTTGCCTCTACTTCTTGGGTAACCAGGACTATAGGTACTCAACACAACATCCAGCTAGTTTTTCTATTTTTAGTAGAGATATGGTCTTATTCTTGCTCAGGCTGGTCTTGAACTCCTGAGCTCAGGAGATCTACCTGTCTCAGCCTCCCAGAGTAGCTATAATTTAAAATTAATGTTTATTTGATATATCTAGTGAGTAGTGTTTCTTAAGGATATTTCATACTTAGAAAAAGAGACCTGTATTGTCACATTTTATTGGCAAATACTCTTGGAGATTCTCAATATATTCAAAAATCTGACAACTTCTGAAAGATACCTGTTTCATTTTAAGATTTCCAAAATTTATATTACATATTTTGAAAAAATATAGTTTCATAGTTTTTACCTGATGACATAAAATTGCTTTTGAAATACTGTTATGAGGAATAGTATAAAGAAGTAGAAGTTAAAAATAAGAAGAAGAAGAAGAAAGTAGAAATTATGTGAAATCCCACCATCCTGAGATAACTACCATAAACATTTTACTGTTGACCTTTCCTTCTTTCATAGCTCCATGTTTACATAACTTTCTAAAATACTGCTGTTACTGTAAATGTATTTGTTTTCTTGCTTTTCTTTTCTCTTCCCTTCATCCTCTATCTTCCATCTATAAAATCAATATAAAGATACTACTTTTTACTTTTTTCCATATTTATAACAGTCATGTGCAAATGTTTACATAACAGAATGCTAAAGGGCATTGTCCCTGTACTCTAAGAGTGGCCAGAGGCCCTATGCAGAAAATGGTAAGTGATATATGCCAAAATATTCTAAAGATCCTTCTTCAGAAAAGTCCTGGATACATCTTTACATGACTTTCTAAGAGGGGAACACAATTGGGCATGCAAACCACACTCATTCACCAGATCTAGGCTTTTTATAAAGATGTATTTATGTGAAAAGTGCTGACTTAACAGACAGTGAACCAGCATTTCCTCTTCCTTGCAGGGAGAGGATGCTACCTCTTCACTCACCAAGCCAAGTTCAGGAGTGGAGATGAAAGAGGCAGCAGTAAAATCCTTGGAAAGGTTAAAGATGCTTGTGTAAGGAAATTCTGCCAAGCTATTTTCTGGTTGTGTACTGGTTCACCAGAGGCAACTCATCAGCCCAACTAGTACTTTATTACCTCTATCACAAAAGGAGTCTTAGAAAATATGATACATCCCTACAAAGAGCTTAGAGAAATACATGAAAAAATATGCTCCTAGAATTCCCTGACATCAGAATAAGGAGAAAAGGCTTCAACAGGAGTAAAGTACATTCCCATACATGTGGGACCAGAAGATAAATTTTCCATAAGTCAAGTGATACTGTCTCTGTAAGTAGACTAAGGAAGGCTTGAAAGGATCCCTTTACAGGGTGCCTGGCAGAAGGAAAGGGCCCAAGATATATATCCTGTGGAAAGGAGTTAAGAAAAAAATAATAAAGACTAGATTCAAAGTGTATCACTCAAATTAAGAAAAGGTAGAATATAAAAACCCAAAGTACCAGGGTGCTGGGGTAGCATGACTGAGAACCTACAAATTCTCAAGAGAAAGAGCTAGCAGCAGGTAAACATCTGTTATGACAGAGGAACCAAGAAAGAATTCTAAACAATGCCAAGGATGTCAGGTTACTTGTCATCTCTCCTTTCTGTGCTAGCCTGATAAGAATCGGAAGAACCAAGGGAGCGAGAAGGAAGTCAAAAGCAAGATAGAGCAGGGGCAAAAGAACAGATGAGACTGCATCCCTACCTTCCCTCCCTTCATCTCTTCACCACAGCTTTGCAGAAGTGAGGACCTAGCTTGGCCTAGGGGTGAGGGAGATGTGGTGAATCAGTTGAGAGACTGAGTTTTGATACTAAATTAGACTGGATTATTTATTAGCTGAGCAAAAAGCCTGGGAAAGCCAAGAGATCAGAGATCAAAATATGATCTAAAGCCAATGGTCATCAGTGGAGAAAAGTTAATATTATTTCCTTCTTACAGCTTCTTGAAAGTATCATGTTTAATAAACAGGACCATACATATATCTAGCTAACTACCTAGCTAACTATAAATAAATAAATATATATATATTAAATTTATGAAATTCAATCATATTTTATATATCTCTTTTTATATCTTCTGCTCATTTGGGAGTACACGCTGGAAAGCCTACCAAGCCTTACCTCTAATTCATCCATAATGATTGTTTTGAGTTCTAAGTATTAATGTACCCAAGTTTTACATCATTCCCATATTAATAAAGAATTTCATTTCAATATTTTTGTTGCTCAAAAAAAGTATAATATCCATCTTATATTATATACTTTTAGTTTTACGAGATCATAGGAGCAGCAAGCAGGAGTCTGTTTGCTGGGAAATGTATGCATTTTATATTCTAATATACTGCCAAAATGATTTCCACAAAGAGTATAACAACATTTCTACCAGTAATATATGAGACTGTGACAGTTCTGAGCAATACTGGTTCAGTATTTTATAAAATGTCCCTACATTTGAATTTGTCTGTTTTTCTTATAATTAAACTGGGTCTGTGGATTTTTAGAAATAGTAACATATAGGTGTTCTTCTTCCCACATCTTATCAGGTAGTACCTGATATCCATATGACATCATTGATAATACTAACCTTTGTCACTTGAGAACTATAGTGTTTGCCAGGTTTCTTCACTATAAAGTTTCTATCTGTGTCCCCTTACATTCTTTATTCTTTGAAAGCAAGTCATTAAAGCCATACGCTCTTGTAATCAAATGTATAATTTTCACCAGGGGTTCTCAAATGTTTTAAACAGGGAGTCAGTTCAATGTGCCTCAGACCATTGGAGGGCCGGACTATAGTTTAAAAAAAAATTATGAACAAATTCCTATGCACACTGCACATATCTTATTTTGAAGTAAAAAAACAAAACGGGAACAAATACAATCACACCGCTGCATGTGGCCTGCAGGCCATAGTTTGAGGACCCCTGAAACTGTTGAGTTTCCTAGGTAAAATACTTCTTCATAGCTTATAAAATAAAGCCCTACCTCCTTAACAAAATCCCTGTGTCATGTTAAGTCCTTAACGTAACCCTTGCTTTCTTCCTCAGTTTCATCCAGACATGCCTATCACATTCTTTCCTCCTCTCCCTCCTCCTCTGATTTCACTGAGTTAAATCTCATTCTCTCTTCAAATATCAACTTGCATATTGCTTTGTTCAAACATGTATTTTATGAGATCTAAAGTTTGGTTCTGGAGATATGTCTCTGTGTTCCCTTGGCATGTTGTCTTCCTCTGCCATAGACCTTATTACTGTGAGTTATAATTCTCTGTGCTGTGCACTGGATTATGCATTACCATGAAGCAACAATACTATCTGTTGTCTTTCTTTGGTATGTCAATGGGCTAGCATATTGCTTGATATGTAATGTATACTCAGTAAATATTTGATGAATAAATACATACTATTTAAAAATACACTGTCTAGACTATATTAGCCTTCAAAAATACTTGTATATGGCTCTTAATTTTCATTTATTCTCTTTGCATTTATTCATTTATTTATTCAATCAATATTACATACCTTCTTTGTGATAAATACATGCTAAGTCCTAGGTGCCTAGTAGGTAAGACAGAGAAACCTGCTCTCATGACTTTACAGCCATGTGCTACACTAAAGTGTTTAAAAGGTTAAGGTCAGAAAGTCACTCATGGGCCAAACATTGTGGCTGTCAACACAAACTAATCAACTCCTTACTCTTCAGAAGAACATGAGATCTACCTAAAACAGAATGTAAATCAAGTACTCTTATTATAAAAAAAATTTCCTTTAGAAGGGCTAGGTAAGTACACCACAGGTGTCAGGGAGGAAGTGTGGGATTGGAGAGTAGAAATATCAAGAAAAGAAGGAGAAATGGTATAGAAATGAGATTCAGCAGTGAGGGGATGCCATGCCAAAATCTTGTCCTGCAAATGTTATACCAAATGCTAAGCTGGAGGGTGGAGCAAGATGGCAGCTGAGTAACAGCTTCTCTGCAACTGGGCATGGTGAGTCTGGGGAGATAAGACTCCAGGCATCTCTGGCTGGTGGGATCTGTCTATAATCATCCCTTTGAGGATACAGGGAGTCAGCAAGGGACTTCTGGACCCCAAGAGGAGGACAAAAACAGTGGAAAACTGGCAAGTGG
>CAUYPK010014631.1:0-10910 GCA_963574355.1 Loris lydekkerianus
CAAAGCTGAATGATCTAGTATATGATGATTTTAAAACTATCCAGGAAATGGGGGTGCTCTATCAGCATTAGAAAGTTGAAAATACAGGATTGAATGGTAGGTCTATTTTTAGATCTTTAAGTGTTCTCCATATATCTTTCCTGTTTACATGGATGGAGCTGGAACATATTCTTCTTAGTAAAGTATCTCAAGAATGGAAGAAAAAGTATCCAATGTACTCACCACTACTATGAAACTAATATAGGGCTTTCACATACATGCTATAACCCAATAGCAACCTAGGAGTAGGGGGAAGGGGGAAAGGAGGGGAGGGAGGAGGGAGGTGGGTGGAGGGAGGGTGATTGGTGAGAATACACTTGCGGTGCATCTTACAAGGGTATATGTGAAACTTAGTAAATGTGGATATAAATGTCTTAACACAATAACTGGGAAATTGCCAGGAAAGCTATGTTAACCAGTGTGATGTAAATGTGTCAATCGGTCTGTGAAACTAGTGTATGATGCCCCATGATCATATTAATGTACACAGCTGATTTAATAAAAAAAAAAAAAAAATTCTTAAAAAAAATATTTCCTGACGCTCACATCAATGAGCACCTGTAAATGAAAGATAAAGATCCAGATCAAAGTAAGGACATCCAAGAACATGTGACTTGGTACAGTTTCAGAGAAGATGTAACCTTTGCCTGGGTGGATTACAGCATTGAAAACTCTGCTAACCTGAGAAGTGGTGGTCTGCAGTAACCTTAGATAGAGACCACCCGTTAAACCCCATCTCCACCAACACACACAAATCAGCCAATTTCATTTGCAAACTATGTAGTTGAGGAGAGAATGTAGAAAGTTAAAGGTAACACTTTAAACTTCATTAAGCACCTACTACAGCCATAGACTTAGTGAGGTTTATCTCCATTTTCTTCACACAAATATTTCTATTTTAACTACTGAAGAAACAAAAGCTCAGAGAAGTTGCTTAACTTGTCCAAGGTCAAATTTCTAGGATGTTTATGAGTAAATGTCAGAATCTGCATTCAAATCCAGGTCTCTCTGACCTTAAAGCTGATACTCTCCACTCTACAAGAGCCAGGCCAAAGCGAGAGTAAACAGCATGAGCTCCAGAGACAGATAACCCGGGTATCATCCCAAGACTCTGGCACCTGCCAGCTGTGAAATTTAACATCCCCCAGGGTTAGGTTCCTCCCCTCCTGTGAAATGAACACAATAATGGTAACTCCACAAGAGGGTTATTCTGAACACAAAAGGATTTATATGCTTAGTAATGTACTAAGTAAGCACCATTGGTATTATGTCAAATGATAACTCTGGAGAAAGTCAGGAAAAACTTGAATGAGAAATGGAAAGGAATAGGATCAAGTTATAAATCAAAGGAAGGTAGATCAAAGCAAAGAGAAATAACAGGGAGGTTGTGAAGCAGGTACCTGTGATGATATTTGAGGATGGGAATGAGGAAAAGCTCTCCAAGAGAGAAAGTGGAAGAGAGCATTAATGAACACAAACTCAGAAATCAAAGTCATCCTGCTGATAGGAATACCTGGAGGTTTGTTTTTTTATTGGCTTTGTTGTTGTTGTTGTTCCCTAGTCTTTAAACAGAAAAGACATCACTTTGTTAAGCAGTCTCAAAAGGAATTGTTTTGAGAATTTGTGTTTCAAGTAAAGTCTATACAATGTAAACTCCTACGAGGGATTTATTCCACCTTCCTCAGCTTAGGCAAAGGATTCAGAAAACAAAGCACAAACTTTGATTCCTAAATGAGCATTAGTCCTGGTGATTCAGTTACTCAAAGCTTCCAGCAGCACTGGGCCTAATAGTTCATACTACACAGCTGGGTTCTGAGCCTGGGGCTCCCAATGACTTTTCAGATAGCTTCATGATTTTCAGTTTGCTTTCATGGGATTTGGATCAAGATAAAAAATGAGCCCAAGGTTATTTGGAGACGGTTCATATTTAAGAGGCCTTCAAACACTTCACAAGTAAAAAGTGGTCTATAAATATTGTATAATAACTTTATAATAAATTCCCACTTGCTAATGTTTGTCATGGGGGAGAAAATTAGCAATGGGTACACCCATACTTCAAAAGTTAGGAAATTGAGGATAAAATCCAAGTAGTTTAGAAGAGTTGAAATCATTCTACTCAGATGGGAATAGCAGTTCATAAGGGAAAGAAATTGCATTTGAATTTCCCAGCACTGTGATAAAAGTACTCTTTCTAGACTGATACTCTTTATGAGTATCCCCAGCCTCCAGCACCCAGCCCACCAACTCCTGCCCCCAGCAACCCATTACCCATGATCCTTAGAACCAGCATTGTTCTGTAGTTACAGGGACGTGTTATACAGATTGAAAATTATCTGTCTATTTTTAATGTGTAGGCAGAAACTAAATGCAACTATCTCATGGATACTTAACAGCTAGAATGCTTGCCCAATTACCATCCTCTATCACCCTTTTGTGGCATCTGGGCTAACCCTTACCCTTTGTCCTGGCTCAGAGCTGCCCTTTAGGACAAGCTCTACATCAGCCAGCCAAATCAGCCATTTTTCATTACAGACCTGCTGTCTGAAAAATCAGCATACAAAACAGCTTGTGATGCAGTGAAGAGCCCAGACAGAAATGGAATAAACAATGTTTTGAATTACATTTTGGACATTTAAAAATGCTCTGGGCTCAATTTCATAAGGCATTTGCATTTGTAATGGAAAAAAAAAAAACATCACTAAGCTTCCAGTGTCAGGTTAACAGGCCTTTTTATGTTGTAAATTTTTTGCAGGAGCAATTACAAATTTTACACAGACTCATTATTTCTCCAGTACTTTATCAGGACATTTCCCCATACCTCTAATTTGTCCTGTCTAAAATGTAACTTGACATAAGGGATTTTCTTAATTGCTTTTGAAGCCCTTCCAAGATAATCAACTGCTTTTTGGAGCGTGATAAAAGACAGCAGACAATATTGCCAGTCTGTCTTAGGATCATCTGCTAAAGTTTGGGGGTAAGAGATAGCAAAGAAAGGCAATGTTTGCCTCTGAAACTATTCAGTACCTCCATTTTAATTTACTTTTCATTTAAATGACTTTGTCAGTGTCTTAAGAATAGCAAAAAGAAGTTGCCCCATTTTTTATCTGTGCTGTTGCAATGGCTGTCACTCTGTGGACAGATGCAATAAATATTTACAAAAGGATAAAAGTACAATCTTTACTATTCTGAAGAATCCTAACCAAAAATTAAGTAAATAAAGATAAAATAAAAAATAAAATCACCAGATTTTTGCAGAAGAAGGAATATTATCAAAAGTTGGATTTCTGCTGTCGACCTTGAATAGATTTTTAAAAATGATACAACACTTACTCATTTTGGGAGAAAGAAGTTTTTGCCTTGAATTTTCAAGCTGCCAATTCTAAATAATTTTTTTTAGGCACAGAACAAACTGTGTCTACTGTACACAGTAGGCAGAATAATATTTCCCTACAGATGTCCAGACCCTAATACCTAGAACTTTACACAGCAAAATGGACTTTGTAAAGGTGAAGGTACCCAACCTTGAGATGGGGAGATTATTCTGCCTATCAGGGGATACCCAATCTAATTACATGTATACTTAAAAATGGAGAATATTTCCCAGTTGTGGTCAGAGAGCTATAGGATCAAAGGGTTGGAGAGACTTTTACCTGAAGGCTCTCAATTTGCTGCTGCTGGCTTTGAACATGGAAGAAGAGGAACATGGAAGAACATGTTCCATGTTCTCAATGGAACAACCTTCAGTTTACAAACAGTATGAAAACGAGGACTTCATTCTCATAGAGTAAAGGAACTGAATCCCACCAATCACTCTAATGAGCTGGAAACTTATGCTGCCCTAGATCCTCCAGAAAGGAATGCAGCCTGCAGACACCTTGGTTCCAATGAGACCTCTGACAGATTTCTTTTTCTTTCGTTTTTTTTGTTTGTTTGTTTGTTTGTTGGGTTTGTTTGTTTTTGGTGTGTGTGTGTTTGTTTTTGTTTTTGTTTTTTGAGATGGAATGTTACTTTGTCACCCTCAGTAGAGTGCTATGGCATCACAGCTCATAGCAACCTCAAAGTCTTGGGCTCAAGTGATCCTCTTGCCTTAGCCTCTCAAGTAGCTGGGACTACAAGTGCCATAATGGCACCCAGCTATTTTTAGAGAAGAGTCTCACTCTTGCTCAGGCTGGTCTTGAACTCCTGAGCTCAAGCAATCCATCCACCTCAGCCTCTCAGACTACCAGGATTACAGGCTTGAGCTACCCTGCCCAACCCTCAGATTTCTGACCTATATAACTGTAAGATGACATATTTTAATTGTTTAAGCCACTACATTTGTGGTACTTGGTTAAAGCTGCATTAAAAACTAACACAGCATATGTCTACAGCATAATATCTTATTTTCACACTCAGATCATCCTCGCAATACCCAAATACAAGAGATTTACTATTTATTTTATTACACTTAGCATTTAGTCAGCACTATCTCATGAAATGGAAATTCAAATACTGCTTGCTAAAATTCAATTAAATATATCTTACAAATGGAAAACATAAAGACTCTAGTCTCATTTCAGGAAGCTAACATTATTAGCTTAAGAACACTGGAACATTGAGTAAAGGATGAAAATTATTAGTTTTGTTTTAGATTAACAACATTAATGTGCCATGCTGACCCTTAATCTTCCCCTAAGAATTGCTGTTGACAGGAATCAGAGCACTGATTGTTCTCAATTTTAAAGTTTAACCTTGAGAGTCAGTACTAAGGAGTCCACAGAGGTTCAAGAAATATTTAGGTCTTTTTAACTAAAAGATACTCCAAAAAGGATAGGAATAATCACTAGTAAAAGCAACACTTTTGCTAGGTGAAGGCAACCAATATTAATAGCCCCAAATAAAATGACCAGTTTAGGGCTTCATTTGTATTTGCCTTTTCCTGAGATATTGGTGTTCCAGTTGTAGTTAATTAACTTTCCCAAAGACCTGGTGGCAAACAACAGAAATTCAAGTGAGCCAGGGGATCACAAACTGCTATGGAAGGTGTCAAACTAAAGAAAACTGAGTTACAGCTCATGAAGAGGGTCAGGAGGAGATACAGATCCAAGCCTATAAAATCAATAATGGTATGGTGTTCTATAAGGCAGTGGATTGAATACATGTATCAAATTTTGCTTTCTCGCAAAACTCCAGTGAAAAATATTAAAAAAAAAAAAAAAAAAAAAAGGTATAAAGTAACAAGGACAAAAAGAACAAGGAAGGAGAAAAAAGCAACCAAATGTTGAGACTTGGAAGGCAAAGGAACTAAAGGATGTAGCTGACTCCCAAAAGCTGAAAACTAAACAAACTCACTCTGAAAATCCTCAAAGGCTCACCATCAGATACCGCTGAATCTTGGGTGAAGGAGAAGGGATAGAGTAAAAAGAAAGAAGTAGAATTAGATTCCCAGATCCCCTCCCCAGCACCTCCGGATTACTGGCCTTCTATTCTCCGGAACGACTAACACAGATGGGTCCTGGACTGGGGTTTGGGGTGCAGGTATATGAGCAGATCAAGGAAGAGATTCTGCATGGAATACAAGAGGATTAAGTGAACATATGAAGGCTGAATGCTGATTGCAGCAACTTTGAACTGTGTGGGAACTCTTAACAATCTAGCAAAAATCCAAAATTATTTACCCTCTATCATGGGACTGATTAGACCTCTATTGGATGAATTGCACATTCTCAGCTAAGAAAGACTATTATATAAAAGATAAACTTGGTTCTAACAGTGGCCCTCTACATTACTAATTAACATAATCATATAATTAATTTTGTGATCAATCTAAGTAGGAAGAGGATGGGTGAGAGGAGGCTTTCATCCTGTGAGTGCCTCAGCCCCCTGCCAGATTACCCTCTGGTCCTGTTATCTCTTGCAATGTACTGGTTGCCTAGCTCTCTTCTTCTCTAGCGTCACTTTTCTGTGATAAAACTTTCACTCTGATGCACTCTCACAGATGGTGTGTATAATCCCAGTGCTGCTTCCACCCAGTGACCAGGCCATGGGTACTCAGACCTTTGCCCTCTAGGCAGGAGACTGGAAGAAGTTTAAATGATACCGGAATTTCAGGTTCTTGGCCTCGGCAATTTGAAGAATAAATCCACGGACCACAAGATCAGTGGTAAGTCAGGATTTATTTACAGAAACAAAAATTACAACAAGTACAAAAATCAAACCTCCTGGCAGAGAGAACCCAGTAGGAGAACAAGCTCTCCTGCTCCCTTTGAGGTCTGCTTTTGGTCTCTCTGTTCAGGGGTTTATATAGTGGCAGGGGGGTTGTTCTGCTAGGGTGTGAGTCCTGTCAGTTACAGCCAGCTGCCCAGTGAACTCTCAGGCCTTGAAAACTGACAGGAAATTTTCCAGTCAGAAGTGCACATGGAGGAGACGGCAAGGTGCCATCCGCTCAGAAGTCCACGTGGAGGAGACAGCACGGCGCCAGCATCTCCCCCGCAGATGTCCGGCACTTACAGCAAGCTGGTTCCTCCATCCACAGGAGCATCAACACCTCCAGGGCTAAGGCAGCAGGTCATGGTGCTGCCTTGTCCTGCATCACCAAGAGGAAAAGCTAAAAATAAGGAGATTGGAGGTTTTTAGGGAAACCACTCAAACATTGTCCTAGGATAAGGGTTCTGCACTGGGGTCATTATGTTCCCATGGAATATTTGGCAACATCTGGAAGCATTTTTGATCATCGTGGTTGGTGGGGTAGGCTGGTCTCTAGTAAATAGAGGTCAAGGCTGCTGCCAATCCGCCTATGATGCACCAGACAGTCCCTTCCACACACATACGCAGCAACACCCACATACTCAGCAATTTCAATGAGCCTTTTAATGTCTTATGCTCCATCGTGATCAGATAACTAGAAATTAGCAGATAGCCATGTAAAACCTCAAACAAAACAGAGAACAGGCCAAGCTGTCAGCAGGGTGTGAATTCATTTCCTTGCCTTTTCTAGCTTCTGGAGTAGGCGTGACTTCCAAGGCTCCTGACCTGTTCCTTCCATCACTCCAACCTCTTGCTTCTATCATCACATTTCCTAGTTTTTCTCTGAATTCCCTCCTCCTTAAAAGGACTCTTGTGATGGCTCGGCTCCTGTAGTTCAGCAGCTAGAGTGCCAGCCACATACACGGAGCTGGCGGGTTTCAAACCCAGCCCTGGCCTGCCAAACAACAATGACAAGTAAAGCCAAAAGATAGCTGGGCATTGTGGCTGGCACCTGTAGTCCCAGTACTTGGGAGGCTGAGACAAGAGAACTGCTTAAGTCCAAGAGTTTGAAGTTGCTGTGTGCTGTGACGCCACAGCAGTCTACCAAGAGTGACATAATGAGACTGTGTCTCAAAAAAAAAAAAAAAAAAAAAGGACTCTTGTGACTGCACTGGACATACCAGTATAAATCAAAGATAACCTCACCTAATTTAATTGCTTGTCATTTACAGTAATAGTCACAGGTTCTGGAGATTTGATGGACCTCGGGGGTGGTGGTGATCAGGCCCTATTCAGACTACCACAATCAGAATAGGAGATGTGATAGCTATACAGTAGAATGAAAAAAGAGAATAGCAGAAGACAGCAATAAAATAGTGAAGAATTTAAGGATTGAAGGAGCCTACCAAGTGTCAGGCAAATGGATGAAAATAGACCTACATCAAGGCACACTACTGTAAAATTTCAGAATACCAAAGACAGAGAGAATCTTCCAGAGAGGATAGGAAAACACACAAAGGACAAGAACCATGGCTCTGGCCTTTCCCATAGCAACCCTGAAATGGAAGACAATGAAACAATGTCTTCAAAACTCTGGGAAATAACAATTTCCCAGTTAAAATTGTATATCCAGGCCTTCACAGTCAAGTATTAACAATTTTATCTCTCACAAACCCTTTCTCACAAATACAAGGTAACTAGTCAAGATTGGAGCAAAATGACTAGAGAAAATAACGTGAGGGCTGTCTTCACCAACTTCAGAAATTGTATCACCTTAAAAAAAAAAAAAAAAAACAAGAATGCCAGATGACTCTGGTCCAGCCTGTTACGCTTCCCATTCTGCTCTCTGTGTATGTCATGATGCCTAGAATAGAGGGGGATCCTTATTTTAGCCCCAAAGAATAAGCTTGAGAGCCAGAGGTAAGTAACAATTACCTTAAAAGAAGAAATTGCAGGGCAATCCAGTTCCTCTTACCACATTCTTACTGACCGCCCAGTCCCTGGCTCAAAGTATCATGCTATGGTAGGCCCAGTTTTCCCAAGACTCACTCATACACTTGCCCACTGAATCCCAAGGAGCTCTATAAATTCAGCAAATCTGAAGCCAGAAACATTCAGTTAATCATCTCCCAGAAGCTATCTGTTAGCAGTAGGAATGCATACATATTGCCCTTTTCTACCCTAAGTGTGTGATTGTACCTACTTTTCTTTCTTTCTTTTTTCTTTTGTAGAGACAGAGTCTCACTTTATTGCCCTTGGTAGAGGCTGTGGCGTCTCACAGCTCACACCAACCTACAACTCCTGGGCTTAGGCGATGCTCTTGCCTCAGCCTCCCAAGTAGCTGGGACTACAACGCCCAGCTATTTTTTTTTTTTTTTTTTTTTTTGCAGTTTGAAACCGCCACCCTCCGTATATGGGGCCGGCGCCCTACTCACTGAGCCACAGGTGCCGCCCCTATACCTACTTTTCAAAACTAAGCAATACATAGTTGAAAGTACATAGATTGTAAATAACTGTAAAGATGATCAAAAGTCTAATACAAGAGTCAGGATACCACCTCACACCCATTAGGATAGCTACTATGAGTAAAGTAGGAAATAACTAAATGTTTGCAAAGACGTGGAGAAAGTGGAGCTCAGAAAGTTGTGCTCAGTTGGTGGGAATGTAAATGAGGCAGCCACTATAGCTAACAGTGTGGCAGTGCCTCAACATATCAAAAATAGAATTACCATATGATCCAGCATTTTCAATTCTAGGTATATACTCAAAAGAATTAAAAGCAGGTGGCACCTGTGGCTCAGTGAGTGGGGCGCTGGCCCCATATACCAAGGGTGGTGGGTTCAAATCCAGCCCCGGCCAAACTGCAACAACAACAAAAAAAATAGCTGGGCATTGTGGTGGACGCCTGTAGTCCCAGCTACTAGGGAAGCTGAGGCAAGAGAATCACCTAAGCCCAGGAGTTGGAGGTTGCTGTGAGCTGTGTGACACCACGGCACTCTACTGAGGGCAACAAAGTGAGACTCTGTCTCTAAAAAAAAAAAAAATTAAAAAAAATTAAAAAAGAAATAAATTTAAAAAAAAGAATTAAAAGTAGAATTTCTAAAAGACACTTGACACCCATGTTCACTGCAGCATGATTCACAAAAGCCAGAGATGGAAGAAACCCAAATGTCCACCAACATATAAATAGATAAAAGGTGATATATACATACAATGGAAATGATATTCAGTATTGAAAAGGAAAGAAATTCTGACACATGTTACAACATAGATGAACCTATGTTGAAGACCTTGTTGTTTAGTGAAATAAGCCAGTCATAAGATGTCAAGTATTATATAATTCTACTTACAAGAGGTATCTAGAGTAGTCAAATTCATAGACAGAAAAATAGTAGTCATCAGGGGTAGGGCAGAGAGTTGTTAACAGTTATATAAAGTTTTGGTTTTACAAAATTAAAAGTTCTGGCAGCACCCATAGCTCAGTGGGTAGGGCGTTGCCTGCATGCACCGAGGCTGGCAGGCTCGAACCCAGCCCAGGCCAGCTAAAATAAACAATGACAACCACAACCAAAAAATAGCTGGGCGTTGTGGTGGACACTTGTAGTTCCAGCTACCGTGGAGGCTGAGGCAAGAGAATCGCTTAAGCCCAAGAGTTTGATGTCACTGTGAGCTGTGATGCCACAGCACTCTACCCTGGGCGACATAGTGAAACTGTCTCAAAAAAGAAAAAAAAAAAAAAAAAAAAAAAAAAACGCTAAGGTTAGGATGAAACCAGTCTATTTGCCGAAGTTGACTTAACAAGTCTTCAAGATTTTAAATAAACATATATATACTGCTTTGTTTTTTGGTTTTTTGTTTTGTTTTGTTTTTTGTTTGGTTGTTTTTTGGTTTATTTTGATGTTGTTGATGTTGTTTTGTTTTTTAATTTCAACCTTTTCCATACAGATTTTTTTTCTTTCTCAATTTTTCTAGTTTAATTACAATTTCCCATTGCTGCCTTTTTCAATAACTACAACTTCATTTTTGCTAGTGTTTCTACCCCTATTATTTGGTTTTTCACCCAATTTTATCCCGTAAAGTTTTCCGTTTGCTTGTTTTGGTTTGATTTATAGCATTTTCGTCTTTCCTCTCTACTTGGTAGAGGTGGGATACTGTGTCTGATCAGGTTAGCAAAGAGCTCCTGACCTCAAGGGAACCACCCAACCGGGCACCCCCAGAAGGTGGGGTTTTTTTAAGGTTGTGTCAAAGTACCCTACTGTACACCTATATTGCTCTGTCTCCCTCTTTCTGTGCCTCTCTTCTTTTTGTCAATATTCCTTTTACCCACCCTGTATCCTTTCTCTATTTTCTTTTCATTCTTTCTTTCTTCTATCCCTTCTTGCTCTTCAACCTTCTCATTCTTCTGGTCCTGTACCAAAAGGACTCATTGAAACCTTAGTCCACAGGCATAGGAACTTAAAGAGCAAGAGGAAGTGAAAGGAAAATTAGGGCAAGGAAACAGATAAAAGAAATCACTCATGAGGAAGAATCAGCAGATAACTCCAGGCAACAAACCTGTCCAGAACAACCAGTCCAGAACAACCCCGCCAAGGGACAATGAGGCAGCTACTGCAGAGGATTCCACCTATAAAGAAATGTTAGGAATG
>CAUYPK010014634.1:0-13040 GCA_963574355.1 Loris lydekkerianus
CCTGACTAGAAGTAGATCCATTGAGCTACTTCTGCATAGCAATGACTCAGCAAGGCCTGGCCTGAAACTGCCTCTACCTAGATACAGCCAACGTGGTACCATGCCATTGGCCCGACCCTGTCACGCACCTCATCCCCCGCCTTCTTCCCCCGCCCCTTCCCCACACTCTATATAAGTGGCTGCTTGACGCAATAAAGTTGAGTTCCTGCTTAAAAACAAACAAACAAAAAAAAAAACTGGGTGTTCAGAAGATAAAGGTCCTGGCTGAGGTGTAGGTAACTGAAATGAAAGAGCATAATCAGAAATGAGAGAGATTAGAAAGTAAAAATGGGATGTTGGATAGGGCAGGAGGGGGAGGTGAGAAGGACAATGATTGAAGAATGACTCTTAGGTTCTATGGTTCTGACACCACCAGGGGAGGTTGGGAGGTAGAGGTGATGAGATCTTTTTGTTATGTGCAGAATTTGAGGGATAACAGCTCATTCATGGAAAGTTTGTGAAGTGCAATTGGATGGAGCTTGGCAGAGAGGTCACAGCCAGAACTAGAAGGTTATTTATTGTATAATGGTCATACTGGAAACAGCAAGAGTAAACAAAGTGTCTAAAGGGGAGTGTAGGCAGGGCCTGGTGGCTCACGCTCTGATTCTAGCACTCTGGGAGGCAAAGGGGGGAAGATCACTTGAGGCCAGGAGTTGGAGACCAGCCTGAGCAGAGCGAGACCCCATCCCTACTAAATAAGAAAAACTAGCCAGGTGTGGTGTCTGGTGCCTGCAGTCCCAGCTACTTAGGAAACTGAGGCAAGAGGATCAATTGAGCCCAAGAATTTGAGGCTGCTGTGAGCTATGATGCTAGGGCACTCTACCCAGGGCAACGGAGTGAGACTCTGTCTCAAAAAAAAAAAAAAAAAAAAAAAAAAAAATATATATATATATATATATATATATATATATATATATATATGTAAAATAAAGGGGAACTTGTCGAGAGAGGATGGCATAGAGCACTGAGAGGAAAATTCACATTTAGGGACAGGAACACCGAGAGGGTCACAAGGATCACAAGGACACAGGAGCAATCAGAAAGGTGGGCTAAATAGGCTAGGGCTTTTTTTTTTTTTTTTTTTTTTGAGACAGAGTCTCGCTATGTCGCCCTCAGTAGGGTGCCGAGGAGTCACAGCTCACCGCAACCTCACACTCTTGGGCTCTGGTGATTCTTTTGCCTCAGCCTCCCAAGTAGCTGAGACTACGGGCACCTGCTACAGTGCCTGGCTATTTGTTGTTGTTGTTGTCGTTATTGTTTAGGAGGCCTGGGCTAGGTTTGAACCCACCAGCACCAGTGCCTGTGGCCGGCACCCTAACCGCTGAGCTATGGGTGCCAAGCCAGGATAGGTAATTTTTATCAAGCACTTACCATACTAAGAATTTTACATATATTTTCTTATCTGATCGTCACAGCTTCCCTTAGGTGGAAGAGTTTTGAGACTGAGAGAAGTTTACAAATTTTCCCTATGGAGTAGTGATGCTAGCTCTGCTTGACAACAAAATCTATGCTCTTCACCCTTGCAAAAACTCAATGGTCTAATTTTTACATGAACCAGCACGGGGTAGCTTGTTATTGAGAAGAGGCTGGCCCTCAGGGTCAGTGCATTGGTTTGAGAACAGGTAGTGACTGTTGTGAGTGGAATTGTGGAGTGGAAGCCTCAGTCCCGGTGCCGAAGACGGAGTGGGTGACACTGAAGGAAGGAATTGGTGGGAACAATCAATCGAGAAATGTTAGGTGAAAGGAACGAGAGAGAAAGGGAGACCTCCTGGAGGGATCACAGGGCTGACTTAACAGGTGAATTTATTTCTAAGACAGAGAGACCATTTACAGACAAAATTAAGGGATCTTGTAGAGCTGGAGAATGGAGGAGCCACAAAGAGCTTCCTGTGGAGTTGGTAACACTGTGGGAAGGACAGAAAGACTGGGATCTAAAGTCCAAGGAAAGGGGTCAACTCCGAGGGACACAGGCAACTGCTTGCTTCAAGACCAGAGCGAAAGATCAGCTGAGTGAAAGTATCTCTTTAGAGATAATTCTGTGTTTCTTGAATTTATTGGTTTTGTGGAATTTCTCTTTACCAAAGTGATACCAAATGAAACCAGTTTTAATTTGGACTAATTCAAAATTAAATTTTCCCATTATTAAAATACCTGTTTGTGAAAGTGTTTAAATATTCTTTAAACTTACAATGAAAATTAGATTTATAAGAAAAAAATTATTATAATTCTTTCAAGTTATGTCCCTGAGTCTCTAGTACTTTATTTTAGAAAACATCTACTCATTCACCTGCTGAGGTTCCTTCTAGTGTCTGGTTTGAATTATGACGCTAAAAATGCTATTTAATAAAATACTCTTATTTTGAATACATCTTAATGCAGCTTAAAAAAATTCTTTATTAAAAACATTTTTGTATCTTATTTGCTTTGGCAGCTTTAAGTCCTAATATACACATCTGAATTATTTTTTGTAATAACTTATTGGTTGCTTATATAAATTCCAAGGCACGTCTAATAGTCTTTCATTGCAATTTGAATCAGTTTTACCTTTTTCCTGAGCAAACAAAAATCAGAAGGGCTTTAGGATTAATTACATGTTTAAACATTGAGTAACTCCCCCACAAGTTACCGAGATGAAATGTGTAGAAACTATTACCTCAGTATTCTAAATAAATTTAGCTTTCAGGAATGTCCTTGGCTTTGGCAGGATTTAAGGGACATAAAAATTGTTGGGAAATTTTTATGAGATTTGAAAAGGAACAAGAACACCATGCTATAAAACATAAGAAAGGAACCTAATATTTTTTGTCACAAGCAAGTTTCCTCCTGAAAGTATAAAAATACATAACTTAATTTTCATGTGTTTTTTGTCAACTCTGGTTTATTCTGTTGCTTTTGTTTATTTACTTGCTTGGAAGGTTTTGGCTGTTTGGCTTTTGCACCAAGGCCCGGAGAACTCTGAGTTTCAATGTCCTTGAATTGCCAAGTGGTGTAGGGAAAATTGCTAGATGTTCTGTATTTGTGAATCCCCAAGATGAAGAGGATTATACCCCTCACTTTTTAGAAAGTGCTTGAGTTTTTATGTGAGAAGCTGAACAACACTTTGTATTACAGAGAGCACATGGAAAAAAGCAGAGAGGGGTCAAGGGGACAGCCTGCCTTGCTCACCTTTCGAGGGCTCGCTGGTTAACTCTGTCATTCAGGGCTGGCTTCACAAGTCACTCTTCTTGTGGCTTTGGGACATCATTTTTTTTTTTTTTTTTTGCCACCCTCTCTCTTCATCCTCCAGTTCCTTTGCTGACTCCCCTTCCTTGACTTGGCCCAGCAACCCAGGGATTCTCCAAAGTTCTGTCTCCGTGCCCTTCCTTTCTTGTGTGACCATGTGCCGTAGCAGTCTTTTTCACTCCTGAGGTTCCAGCCAACAAATATTGATCAGATATCGAAACCTAGTGCTCCATAGATATCTCAAATGTTAGGTAGCTGAAAATGAGCAGGGTGGATGATGGATGTGCTTCTGTTATATTGAACTGGTCTGGGTTAGGCTGACCTGGGCTGTTATGGAAATGAAGTTGATCAAGTCCCTGAAGGTGGGTTATTATTAAGACCCTGCCATGGGTTGTTTTCCAGACCTTGCAGGTGGGCTGTTTTGGGAACAGAGTTAAGTCTTGAGAGACTTCCAAGACGCAGCTGATACTCCTCAAAGTTGTGTATAAAACCCAGAGGCTGTGCTTCCCATGGGGCCTGCAGTCACTAAGATGGGGCCTGGCTTGCTGTGTAGGTTGTTAATAAGTACATTCTTTTTCTTAGTAGAACCTTATTTGTCTTCTTCAATTATTTCAGCGACTACCTCGAGCCATCTCACTGGTCTAATACCAACATTTCCAAACTGAAGCATGTCTTCCACCCCCCTAACAAATGCCCCCATTCTGGGCTCCTTATGTTGATTCACAGTATTAGCTTCTCATAGTCAATGAAACTAGAAATGTTTTCATTTCCTTTGCCTTTCACATCCAAGCAACGGCAATGTGCAATTAATACTATCTCAAATGATTTTATACATCAAATTCAGTTATTGAATACTCTTTTCCTCATTAGTCTGAAATGTAGACTTTTTTACTAAATTTTGATGGATACTTGGGTATATTTCTGAATTCTGTACCATTGAACTAAAGAAAATTTATGGTGCCCCAAACCACTGGCTTAGAAGATGTAGCATTACATCAGTGTTACTCTGGATCCAGATTTTTTAACAGATATAAATTTCACAGTCACAAAGTCCAGGTAAGCCATGATATAACTATTTACCCACAACTGAACCTAGTTTAGCCCTTGACCTCTCATGTCCATTCTGTGGTGGAACACTTAATTCTGCCAAATTGACAGAGATTTCTCTGTCTCCTATGAGATGATGTAAGCCCTGGGAGTTGTGGAGGTGACAGCTTTTCTCATCTGGGGTTTGTGAGGGGGTGAATCTCATTGATATCCATCTTCTGTCTTTTCCTGGCACCTACAGGATAGAACTCAGTCTGTTCTCTAAAACCCACCTGAGATTTCTCTTGGAGGCCCACTTCAGCGCCATACATTTGGACTCTGGGATATAAAGAACCCTTGCTCAGGAGTTCATATCAGTTACTTTTTTTCTTGCACTCTTTTCTCAATTGTTTTCTTTTCTCCAACCTGTGAGGTTTGCCTCTGTTTTTTTTTTTGGGGGGGGTTAGTATCTGTGATGAGAGGAGACAGAGTCACACACACCACCCTGCCATCTTTCCACCCCCATTGTTTATGGTATAAATTTTAACTATGCTGTAAACTTTGTATACAGACCATTGGAAGTTGAAGTGAGCTTTTGGAACTAAAACAATTTTTTTGTTTGTCTTTCAAGAGATTAATTTACCTCCCAAAATATTTTAGGTTTTAATAAGAACATTTATGACTCAGGGGTGTCATAAATGCATATTGGAAGAAAAGTTGTCTCAGACCACACAGTAAATACACAAAACACTAACAAAAAAATGATTAGCAAAAAAAGTGTTCATGCATGCTTTTCATGATATGCATGATACAGATAAGCAAGCAAACAAACAAACAAAATCCTCACAAAATCAGCATACAGCCCGCAGGCTACAGGTTGGACACCCCTGGTGTATGCTAAGCATTTTAAGAGCCTATTTGGGAAGTGATGGCCAAGAATTTGATTCTTTGCTCTCTCTGCATCAGAAAGAATAATGGGCAGAAAGAAATCCTGTAGGAAGGATGTCTGGGAACAGCCTTTGTTAACATCTCAGACCATCGGTTAGCACCCGTGGCTCAGTGAGTAGGGCGCTGGTCCCATATACTGAGAGTTGTGGGTTTGAACCCGGCCCCGGCCAAACTGCAACAAAAAAATAGCCGGGCGTTGTGGCGGGCGCCTGTAGTCCCAGCTACTCAGGAGGCTGAGGCAGGAGAATCGCCTAAGTCCAAGAGCTGGAGGTTGCTGTGAGCTGTGATGCTACAGCACTCTACTGAGGGTGATGAGATGAGACTGTCTCAAAAAAAAAAAAATCTCAAACTATCTGAACACCGAGTGTTTGATCTGGCACCTGGACCCCGTCTCCATCCAGGTGGTCATGCCTTTGGTTTTGGCTCCATCTCAACTAGCTCCTGTCTGCTCTCTGGTCCTCTTTGTTCCTTTCCTCTGATCCTTATTGTCTTTTTTAAATATTTGTAAGCCATATTGCCTGTGAATTTATTTATTATTTGTTTTTATTAAGTTGACAGATAACATTGTATGTTTCTATCAAGTAAAACATGATGTTTTGAGGTATATATACATTCTGGAATGGTTAAATATAGCTGTATAACAAGTGCCTTTCAGCACATACCTATCTTTTGCATGGTAAGAGCACATAGCATTCATTCTCTGCACATTTTTAAAGAATACACTGTATCGTTGTTAACTATCACACTGGACTATATGGCAGATTTCTTGAGTTATTCTTCTTAGGTAACTATAATTATGTATCCTTCGACCAACATCTCCAGCTCCCAGTCTGCCCTAACCACCCCAATCTCTCTACTTCCACGTGATCTGTGTTTTTAGATTTGTGGCATTTGTCTTTTTGCGCCTGGCTTATTTCACTTATCATTATGTCTTCCACATTCACCCATGTTGTCACAAATGGCAAGATTTCATTCATTCTTTTTCTTTTTTTGAGACAGAGTCTCACGCAGTTGCCCTGGGTAGAGTGCCATGGTGTCATAGCTCACAGGAACCTCAAACTCTTGGGCTCAAGCCATCTTCCTGTATTATTTCTTTATGGCTGAAAAAATTTCATTCTGTGTATATACCACATTTTCTTTACCCATTCATCTGTTAATGGGCACTTAGGTCATGTCCATATCTTGGCGAGTGTGAGTAGTGCTGTGATAAACAGAAAAGTGCAGACACCTCTTCGACTTACTAGCTTATATTCCTTTGGCTGTATACCCAGTAGGGGAACTGCTGGATCATGGCAGTTCTATTTTTAATTGTTTGAGGAACCTCCATAATGTTTTTCCTAATGGCTATGCTAATTTACATTCCACTAAAAGTGTACGAGTTTTCTTTTCTCCTTGTCCTCACCAACACTTGTCTTTTTGATAATAGCCAATCTAGATAGTGTGAGGTGATATCTCATTGTGGTCTTGAATTGCAATTCCCCGATGATCAGTGATGTTGAGCAATTTTTAAGCAGTGCCCTAGTGCAGTGCTGGTCTCTGAGGCCACGGGCTTCGGGTACAACCCAGCACCTCATCAGCCTCTGGGGACCAAAGATTCTGGCCATGGTAATCCAATGGCTAAAGCAGTAATGGACATAGGGACCTTGCCAACCAAACTAGCCTGCATCTCTGGTAGTCTTACTGCTGAAGGAAGTACCCAACACTGTCCATACTGCCTTCTCAACTGGGGTTCTGCCTAGCTTCCCTCACCACCAAGCCTCCCAGGGACCAGAGTCTCAGAATCTCCCCTGTTTGTCTGGGCCATCATTTTGATTGCAGAGCTGTCTACCTTCCAACATTTTGCCTGCTCTCCCTTCTGGGAGCCTCCTAATGTGGTTCTCTGTGTGTCTGCTGTGAAAGTTGCTGGATCTTCCCGGATCACCACCCATATCACCCAGCTGCATTGCCTGACAGGATGGCAGAGAGTTCTGATGTGGGAAGCAGGAGTGTGGGGTGTGTGGGTGGGAGCAAGGGGCAGCAAGTGAGGAGGTCACCAAAGAGAGTTACTGCAAGAAAGACAATCCATTAAGGTGGATTGCCAAAAATAAAGCATCATAATGTTGCCCAGTCAGGCTCATACCAGCTTAAAAGTCTAGTTTCTGATTCCTTATAGATAATTGCCTTGATTGTTTGTGATGCTTTAGCAAAATAATTAGTAATTTATAAAGAACAGAAATTTATTTCTCATAGTTCTGGAGGCCAAGAGCCCAAGATCAAGGTGCCAGTAGGTTTGGTGTATGGTGAGGGCATTTCTGCTTCCAACATGGTGCCTGCAAAGCTGCTTCCTCCAGAGGGGACACTGTGTCTTCACAGGGAGGAACAGAAGCCCTGTTGCCAGGCCCTAAGCCTGTCTGGGAGCCTCTTCCCTCTTGACTTAATCACCTCCCAAAGGCCCCTCCCTTGATACTATCACAATGGATAATCCAACATAATGGATTTTTGAGGGGTACATTCAGACCACAGCAAGGTATTTCTGCAGTTAGAGACTCTTTTTCATGACATTACCCCTTTTCTTTCTCATTTGATCTCCAATGCCTGAATATTCTTCAGGTTTAACTCTTGAGTATTTAGTCATCACAGAGATCTTTCATATCAGAAGATAGCTACTGTCGTCCTTTTTTAGTGCTACAAGTGGGGGATCTTATTCTCCAGGCCTGTATAAATGCTTGGGGAACTTAAAAACCATTTTTCCCTGACCACTTGCTTGTGCTTGTTCGCCCCTTTGCCATTCAGAGAAAGGCCTTTAACACAGATGTTTCGATTTTCAAGTAATCATTAGGAAAGAAAGCATAGTGGTGGGAGCAGAAGATTTCAGAGAAATTGCACTGTCGTTTTTTTTAGTCCAACAATATGTTGCCACACCAGTAAGTTAAAGGGGTTGCAATTTCTCCAAACTAAATATTTTCTTTTCCAAATTCTACCTAAAAGTGAGATTCACTAGGAAAATGTTGCCTCTTTGAGCAAGGCTAGGTTTTCTTTATTTTTTTATTTTTAACTTGCTGCTTCACTAATTGAAAAAAACAAAGAAAAGAAACCCAGAGGAGAGAGTCCCTCTGGAAAAGCCCGAAACCGGCTTCAGACCTGTTTGGATGGATTCTAATGGCTCATACTTTATGTTTCCGATTAAACTTTCCGAAATGTTCCCATAGGAAGCTCACCTTTGTGAACTTCATAAGTAACCCAGGAACTGTTAGGTACTGATAAAATAAAGGGATTTGGCAGGAACTTTTCAGGTTCAAGGCCAATTTCTCCACAGGATATGGCTGTCCGTTAACTGGATCATGTCCTTTTTCTAACCACAAAGTTCTAGATCTCTGTTTTAGATAAGGACAGAATAGTGACCATTACTCATTCATGACTTTATTGGGAGGAAAATAACCGATTGTGAGTTCTGTTTTTGTCATCATAACAGATTAGATACCCTAAGAGACCTCTCAGTACAAAATACCTAGAAATGGGGTGGTGCCTGTAGCTCAGTGGGTAGAGCGCTGGCCACATACACCGAGGCTGGCAGTTTCAAACCCGGCCCGGGCCAGCTACAACAACAATGACAACAACAACAAAAATAGCCGGGCGTTGTGGTGGGCACCTGTAGTCCCAGTTACTTGGGAGGCTGAGGCGAGAGAAGGGCTTAAGCCCAAGAGTTTGAGGCTGCTGTGAGCTGTGAGGGTGACAGCTTGAGACTCTGTTTCAGAAAACAAAAAACAAAAAACAAATAAACAAAATACCTAGAAATAACAAATTAAATATAGAATATATTCTTTAAAATGTTGAATTCACGCAAGAAAACCAGGAGATACCAAAAGTGCTGAGGTGATGCTGATACTGGTCCCCAGTCCTGCCTGGAGGGTATTTGGTGATATTGGTGATCATGAGTTTGGGGTTTTTGACATACAGTATCTGTGACAGGTACGTGTGTGTGGGTGGAACAAGGTTGTGCACGGTGATGAGGGT
Source organism: Loris lydekkerianus (assembly GCA_963574355.1). Lineage (NCBI taxonomy): Eukaryota > Metazoa > Chordata > Mammalia > Primates > Lorisidae > Loris > Loris lydekkerianus. Next base: position 9,229 of record CAUYPK010014634.1, read on the forward strand.
CCTCGCAAGGCCGAGCCACTGGGCACAAGATGCTCACACAGAGGGACGTGGCAAGTGACGCTGTCTGTTTCCCTGGGCTCTGGTGGAAAACGGTATTCCCTGGGCTCTGGTGGAAAACGGTATTCAGATTCTGCCCTGGGCTCTGGTGGAAAACGGTATTCAGATTCTGCCCATACACGGCTTTGAGGTTCAATTGATATAATACGAGTGGTCAGAAACTCCAAGTCAAGATGGTCACATGAAATGATCTAGGTTGATAGAGCCTCTGTTACCTAGAGGAGTGAGAAAAGGGAAAGAGCCTCTCGACACAGCCACGTGCACTCATCAGGCGCTCCTGACCCTGCCTGATCCAGGCCCGCTCTGCAGTGGGGAGAGGAGCGCAGCCTTGGTCCCTCCTCTGAGACGCCCACACCTCAGGGTCCTGGAGCTGGCCTAGGCCACCATCTTCCTGCAGCAATGTGAAATGTGTTTAGTGACCCAGAACCTCAAAGGAAGACAGTCCCCCCCAGGCGTGGGGGTGGAGGCAGAACAAGCTGTTTTAATCCTGCAATCCCATTTCTGGGGATCTACACAGAAGGAAGAAATCCTTTTACCATAAGGACACTTGCACTAGACAGTTTATTGCAGCCAAAATGTGAAAACAGCCTAAATGTCCACCAACTCAGGAATGGATTAACAAACTGTGGCTTACGTATACCATGGAATACTACTCAGCCATTAAAAAGGATAGGGACTTTACAGCCTTTGTATTAGCCTGGATGGAAGTGGAACACATTCTGCTTAGTAAAGCATCACAAGAATGGAGAAGCAAGAATCCTATGTACTTAGGCAGCGCCTATGGCTCAGTGAGTAGGGAGCCAGACTGATATATTGAGGGTGGCGGGTTGAACCTGGCCCCAGCCAAACTGCAACAAAAAATAGCCAGGCCTTGTGGTGGGTGCCTGTAGTCCCAGCTACTCAGAAAGCTGAGGCAAGAGAATCACCTAAGCCCAAGAGCTGGAGGTTGCTGTGAGCTGTGACACCATAGCACTCTACCGAGGGCGACAAAATAAAACTCTGTCTCTAAAAAAAAAAAAAAAAAAAAAGAATCCTATGTACTAAATTTTCATATGAGGACAGTTGATGACCTAGTACACGGTGGGGGTGGGGAAAGGGAAGAGCAGAGAGAGGAAAGGAGGGAGGAGTGTGGGTAAGTGACGGTGTGTGACACACGTTTTGGAGGTGGGACACAATTATAAGAGGGACTTTACCTAACAAATGCAATCAATGCAACCTGGTTCTTTGTACCCTCAATGAATCCCCAACAATAAAAAACAAACAAACAAAAAAACTGAAGTGTCTTTTTCTAGCATCTATTAAGTCCAAGCTGCTCTGCTGAATTCCTTTTCATGATGTGTATACCTCACACCAGCTCTGCTCTGTGGCTAGTATGATCCTCAATCTAGGGACGAAAGATGAGTAACTTGCACAAGTCAATAGCCTAGTTTTGGTAGAGCAAGGGCTTGGATTCTCACGTGTCTGTACTAAGAGCCTATGCCCCGTTCCCTAGACTCTTCTGCCTCTAGAAATGTCCTCCTGATTTTCCAGTTCCTTCAGAAGCATTTTTTGGGGGGTTTGGTCCCAACGAAACCACACGCTGGTGCTATTCTGAAACAAGATGTTATCTTGGATTTATCTTTCCATTTAAAAAGTTAGGTTTGGGGGCTGGAAATTCATTACTAGGGCATTTAAGCCATTGTGTTTATTTCTCAGCAATGAGCCTTGAATTCACCTCACATTTTCTCTCACCTCATCTCACAATTGTTTCTTAAAGTGAGTAATGCTTCCTTAGCCACTTAATCTTTATGCTTGAAAATATGGCAGCCTCACAAATAGGCCTCTGGATACCTATGGGAAGTAGATAAATGGAAGATGAGCCAGTAAACGCTCTTCGCATGACCAGCCAACAAAGACAACCCAGTTACCACAAAAGTTTTGAACATTTGTTTTTACCAAAGCCCAGATTCTCAAGTAACCAGATGAGCTTCTCAGACATAAACATTTATGTTTCCAAAGCTATCTGGGAGGGAAAAAATTAAAATAAAAACCACTTAGATTTCTATCCATGATTATAATTTTATTCATATCAACATTTTAAAAGGTTTAAGTATATTTGGAAAAGTGGTTTCTTCTTTGATGGAGATGAGGAATGCAGCCCTCTTGGCAAAGGCCAGTCTGCATAAACCAGCTGGCCCCAGAGGTGTGTAAGTGCCAGGATGTACATAGGAAGCTGCTGGTTCTGAATTCCTAGTGTGATACTGAACCTGGGAGAATTTACTTGGATTTGGAATTACTGTATTATTGAAAAAAACTGGAGAGGTCATTGTTTACACTGTATACATTTACTTTTTTTTAGGTCTGGTTCAAAGGCAGTGAGAGTTGTGTTCTAAACTAATCTAATTCAACCTCAAGGACTTTGAAGTAAAATTTTTTTCTCCTAAAATTGAGCTGGTGGGGGTATTCTCCTCTTTTCTAGATCAAGCATTCAGTGAAAAAAATAATTGATATCTAGCTATTGTTTTACCACAAGCTCTGGGCTAAAGGTTTGAGCACATTACTGGTATTCAAATTGTTAACAACTAAAGCAATGTCACCTAATACACAGTACTTTGTGATTATTTATTACTAGTTTTTTTCTAATTGATTTCAACAGTGAGGGCTATTCACTGAGTATTAAGAATGGGCTGGCAGATTTTTAAACCAACATTTTTTTTTAGAGACAGAGTCTCACTTTATCGCCCTTGGTAGAGTGCTGTGCCATCACAGCTCACAGCAACCTCTAGCTCTTGGGCTTAGGCGATTCTCTTGCCTCAGCCTCCTGAGTAGCTGGGACTACAGGCGCCCACCGCATGTCTGGCTTTTTTTTTTTTTTTTTTTTGTTGTTGTTGTTGCGGTTTGGCCAGGGCTGAGTTTGAACCCGCCGGTGTATGGGGCTGGCGCCCTACTCACTGACCCCTAAACAACATTTAGAGAATCTTTTACAACTATACTTATTCTCATCCTTTCCCCACCCAACTTCATAGGATGAAACACCCCTCTAGTCCAAGGTGAGTCCCCTATGTGCACTCTGAATATATACATCAAACTTGAATTTGCCATCTGTGCTGCTTTAGGTTTTCCTCTCTGAGAGAATGCTGCCATCATCCTCCGAGTTTCCCAAGCAAGTACCTAGGGGCCAGCGGAGACCATTTCCTTTCTGTTCCTGTTCTCCAGCTCCCTCCAGTCCCCCAGGGTCCTGTTGATTTTATTAGTTCAATATTTTTCTCGCCTTTCTATTTTCTCTGTTACTGTAGGTCCTCACCATCTTAGGAGAGTGTCACAAATGATCTTTCTGCTACGATTTCTTATATTCCTACAATCCACTCTCTCTACTATGATCAAGGTTATCTTTCTAATTGAGCAAATCTGCTTAAAACTTCTTTTTTTTTTTTAGAGATAGAGTCTCACTCTGTCACCCTTGGTAGAGTGCCCCGGTGTCACAGCTCACAGCAACCTCCAACTCTTGGGCTTAGGCGATTATTTTGCCTCAGCCTCCCGAGTAGCTGGGACTACAGGCACCTGTCACAACGTCTGTTTTTTTAAAAAAAATTATTATTTATCATTAAATCATAGTTGTGTACATTAATGCGATTATGGGGCACCATACACTGGTTTTATAGACCATTTGACACATTTTCATCACACTGGTTAACATAGCCTTCCTGGCATTTTCTTAATTATTGTGTTAAGACATTTATATTCTACATTTACTAAGTTTCACATGTACCCTTGTA
>CAUYPK010014635.1:0-16561 GCA_963574355.1 Loris lydekkerianus
TGGTCCTGGGCTTTTCTTTTTAGGGAGATTTTATATAGTTGTTGGTATTTCAGAACTTGATATAGGCCTGTTCAACATTTCCATTGATTCTGGCTAAGTCTTGGAAGGTGGCGTGCTTCCAATTATTGGTCAATTTCCTTCAGATTTTCATGTTTCTGAGAATAAAATTTCTTGTAATATTCATTAAGGATTTTTTGAATTTCTGAGAAGTCTGTTGTTATTTCATCTTTTCCATCCTGATTGATGAAATTATATTTTATACTCTTTTTTTTTTTCCTGGTTAGGTTAGCCAAAGGTTTATCTTTTTTATTGACCTTTTCAAAAAGGTATCTTTTTGATTTATTGATCTGTTTTCAAATTTTGTTTTCAAATTCTTTTAATTCTCTCTAAGTTTTGTTATTTCTTTTCTTCTGTTTGGTTTGAAATTGGAATGTTCTTCCTTTTCCAGTTTCTTGAGATGTCCCATAAAGTTGTTAACTTCTTCTCTTTCTGTTCTCTTGAAGAAGTCTTGCAGTATTATAAATTTCCCTCTTAGGACTGCCTTTGCAGTAAACCGGAGGTTCTGATAATTAATGTCTTTATTATGGCTTTGTTCCCAAAATTTGATAATTTCCTGCTTACTCTCGTCTATGACCCAGATATCATTCAGCATAAGTTTATTTAGCTTCCATAGTTTTGTATGAGTATGCAGATTCCTGTTGTGACTGAGTTCAACTGTTATTCTATGCTGCTCCAAGAATGTGCAAGTAATAATTTCTATTCTTGTAAATTTACTGATGTTAGACTTGTAACCTAAGTAGTGATCAATTTCGGAGTATGTTCTGTGGGCTGATGAGAAAAAAGTGTATTCATTTTTATTGGGATGAAATGTTCTATAGACGTCTGTTAAATCCAAATGTTGAATGGTTAAGGATAATCTATAATTTCTTTGCTCAGCTTCTTATTGGGAGATCTATCCAACACTGCCAAATGAGTGTTAAAATCTCCAACAATTATGGTGCTAGAGGAAATCAAATTACTCATGTCTGTCAGAGTTTTTTTTATAAATTGAGGCGCATTCTGGTTGGGTTCATAAGTATTAATAAATGAACTATCATATTGAGTATTATTATTAACAAATATGAAGTGACCATTCTTATTCTTCTTTACTTTTGTTGGTTTAAAGCCTGTGGTATCTGCAAATAGAATTGCAACATCTGCTTTTTTCTGCTTTCCATTTGCCTGAAATATAGATGACCACCCCTTCACCCTGACTATATATTTATCTTTTAAGGTAAGAGGAGATTCTTGTATGCAGCTGATATCTGGCCTGAATTTTTGTATCCAGTCAACCAACCTGTGCCTCTTTAGAAGACAATTTAATCCTTTCACATTATTTGAGAATATTGATAAGCCTGGTAGAATTTTGGGTATTAAGTTTTTCAAAAATGCAGTGGCCATTTTTAATCCTTTTGCCACTCTGGAAGTTGGAATTTCATCAACAGTTTCTGAGTGAGTTTACTTTTGTGGTGGAGGATTCCAGTGGTCATTATGGAGAATAGGTCTGAGAATATCCTGGAGAGCTGGTTTAGTTATAGCAAATTTCTTCATCATGTGAATGTGATTAAAGCATTTAATTTCTCCATCATAATTGAAACTCAGTTTAGCTGAATACAGTATCCTGGGTTGAAAGTTATTTTGTGTTAGGAGATTAAAAGTTGATGACCACTATCTTCTAGCTTGAAAGTTTTCAGCAGAGAGATCTACAGTCATTGTAATATTCTTTCCTTTGTAGGTTATGGTTTTCTTACGTCTGGCTGCTTTCAGAATTTTCTTCTTCATGTTAACTTTAATAAAGTTAATTATGATGTGCCTGGGGAATGTCTTATTTGGGTTTAGTCGTGCTGGGGTTCTGAAACTGTCTAATATCTGAATTTCAGAATCTCTTGGAATGTATGGAAAGTTCTCTTTCATAATTTCATGAAAAAGAGCCTCTGTGCCTTGTGAAGCCATTTCAGCACCTTAAGGGATTCCTATGAGGTGAATATTAGTTTTCTTCTAATTGTCCCAGAGCTCTCTGAGAGAATGATCTGTTTTTACTCTACATTTCTCTTCCTCTTTGAGAGTTTGGGAGCATTCAAAAGCTTTGTCTTCGGTGTCAAAATTTTTTTCTTCTCCTTGCTGTTTTCTGTTGCTGGGGGACTCTAGTGCATTTTTCAGATCTTTGAGCACTGCAAATTCTTGTCTCCATGTGTCAAAATCTTTGGTGATTTTGTCTTTGAATTCGTTAAATTCTTGAAACAACTTTTGAAATGCTCCTTGATTTTCTAATTCTATCTTTACCTCCATTCTATTAATCTTGTTTATAATCCAAATTCTGAATTCAATTTCTGATATCTCAGCCATCTATTTATTAATGGAATCTTCAGTTGTGTCCACCATATCTTTCTTTGGTGGGTTGATCTACTCTGGTTATACATGTTACCGAGTTTTCCCGCTGATTCTGCCCCATGATTATTTTATACTGTTTGAGTAGATGAGCAGATAAAGAAAAGTTGGGTTCAGGGCTGCAAGAATTGTGATTTACCAGCCCTTTGCCCAAGAGCTGGACTGGTGTCTGTACCTTTTCCCTTACAGCTTTGCCAAGGACTCGTACAGTGCTGTGGCCTGACAAACTGGGGACCTGCTTGGTGTGTTGGGGCTAAGTAGCTCTGTCTTGTTTTCAGATGGTCTCTGTCCTACCATAGTGAATCAGTTACTCTGGGTTGAAGTCTCAGCTGTGGAGAAATACTAGCAATTAAGTCACCCCACCCTCCACAGGCAACACTTGGAAAAGGAAAATCAATCCTTCCCACAACCACACACCCAGGGTACCACTTGGATAGCCCTCAGGTGATTGGCCCAGTTCAAGAGTTCCAAATCAATTTTCTAAGTCAGAACCTATTTCGGGTGGGAGATTTCAAACGGTCTCTGGCAACTAGATAGCAGGGGTCTGCTGGAAGCTCAAGTATGACTCACTCTGGTGCTCCATGTGATCAGAAGGACCCACTCAGCAAATAAATTAGTCAGGGAAGGTTGATGCCTCCTTCCCCACTTTGCACCTCTGTCACCCTCAGTCACTGATAACCCCACAGGGCTGTGACCCAGTTCCCTCCAATGAGCAGATGCCCCAGGGGGTTGAAACTGCCTGAGTTATATGGAGATCTATGACTCCTCAGCCCCCTGCTTCTCTCTGCCACTATCCAGCAGAGGGAAGTGAGGCCCAACAACCTTGGGTGTTTAATGGAGGCTGAGGTGGTTCACTCAGTTCCAGCTCTGCCCTGATTGATGTTGCTGACAGAATAGAACCACTTCAGATAATTTGTTTCTGTCCTGGCTATATTCCCCTGCAGATCAGATGCTGTTTAAGTTCACAGAAACTGCAAATCATGCCCGGTCTGTGCCTCTTTCCAGTCTCGCTTGAAGTTTGTGTTGGGTCAGCCGGTTAGAGTTCAAACTCAGCTGTCTGCTCCAGCCCCTGCCTGATGAAATGACAAGTTAAATGACTCAGTATTTTATCTAAAATGTCTCCGGAAGGATGAGACAAAAGAATGTCATCCATGTAGTGAATAAAGTAGACCTGTGGATACTACTCTCAGAAGGGGGAGAAAATTTGAGCTACATATTTTTGGCAAAGAGTGGGACTATTAACCATTCCCTGAGGCAGACCATGCCATTGAAAATGACACATAGGCTGTTGAAAATTAACAAATTGGAGGCTAAAAGCAAAATGCAGGCACTCCAGGGGCACAGGAGGAATAGTGAAAAAACAATCCTTAAGATCAATAACACGAGCAGGCCAGGAATTAGAGATGGAAACAGAGGACAGTAATCCAGGCTGCAAAGCTCCCATAACCTCATAGTAGCATTAAATGCACAGGGGTCCAATAGCAACCACCATTTTCCTGATTTTTTCTTAGTAACAAAAATGAGAGTATTCCAAGGGTTATTAGAAGTCTCAATATGACCAAGGTTCAGTTGTTCTTGTTCCAATATCTCAGGTGCCTGAAGTTTTTCTTGAGTCATAGGCCACACTGATCTACCCAGACTGGGTCAGATATTTTCCATGTAATAGAATATGCAGTCAGGTGAACAGCCACAATCAGTGACCTGAAGGAAAAGGCTCAAAATGGAGTCCCTGTCATGGGCACTTTTTTTTTTTTTTTTTTTTTTTTTTTTGTGGTTGCAAAGGTTGGGTTATTCCATGAGCATTTTTTTTTTTTTTCAAATTTAAAACCTTCTTTTAATTTTCTTTAAAAGATCCATTCTTATAAAGCATTCTTAATTTGGAATTTTCTCCACTATCTTAAAACGGACAAAAAATGTACCCCCTTTCTCCATTTTCAAACACTGACCATTTTGATTTGATATAAACTTACAATTGTCGGAAAGAGATTTCTTATATAAAGTTTGTTTGCACCTATAAGAAAATACATTGCACAGTGTCTTCAGTAGCTGCTATCTAGTTCATAATTAAGGAAAATCATTTAGTCAGTCTTCAGTAGTGAGAATGAAAAATTAAGATTGTCAAGTAATGCATGACTAAAAACATTGGCATAGGATTTCAAGGCTGAAGTGAGTACCACTGCACTCTAGCCTGAGTAACTGTCTCTTTAATAATAATAATAATAATAATAATACATAGAGTAAAACAAACACCTCTTACTACCAACCACAAAAACATACACTTTTTATGAATTTCTGTCTGAATTACTTATAAGAGCTGTCTCTCTCTCTTTTTTTTTAAACAAGCCCTGATAGGTGATTAAAACCTTATTTAGGCATCAGATTAAATGCAGTTTAATTTGGGCTGACAAGCAGAGCTCCCAATTGTTTGATAAAATCCTTCCCTCATAAATGGCATGGGAGGTGTTCTAGCACAAAAGGTTGGAAAGTACCAGAATTACCTTTGGGTTCAGTCCAAGTAAGGAGGGCAGATCTTTGGAGGGGATTTTGACTCATACCTATTACTTGAAAGTGACTGAGTCAGAGGCCAGGCTGAAGGCCAATGTTGCTTTGACATGACCCAAATATCTGCCCTTCTATTAAGGATACCTGGGAAAAAAATAATCTTGAATAATAAGTGTGAGTTGGGGGCGTTCATGAAAAATAGCTCTGACCCAATTGGCATCGGAGTACCCAAAGCCCTCAGATCCTCTGCTCCATCCCTCCTGAACCTGCCCACATTTTTCAAAGGGCACAAGGATAAGCTGAGCACTGCATTCTCCTGGAATGACAGATGCAATACTATGAGGGGCTTTTGCCATAACTTTGATTTCTCCCTCATAGTCAGAGTCAATAACTCCAGGAAGAACTTGGAGCCCAGGAATGGCGGATCTGCTTCACCCAAGCAGAAGTCCCACGGTGCCTTCCAGAAGGCAACCAAAAATGCCTGTGGGAATTATCTGAGGTATTTGCTCTGGGGTTAATATGTAGAGGGTAGTGAAACTGAGGCCCAGTCCTGTGTAGCGGGGAGTTGCTTGAGAAAGGGATTCAATGCCTTTCCAAGGTGTGGAGACTGTTGAGACGAGCCTGTCTCCCCCTGTTTGTGGGTAACTGCCTCGATTAGGCCTGGTGGGAGGCCCAGACCAAGTTTCCCAAAGTTGGATTAAGAGACTTGCCCTGAGAACAAGTTTTTGACCTGTATTCATTAGCCCAATGAAAGCCTCACTGGCATTTAGTACACAAAGAGGTGGGTCGCATATGCACAGGCACTGAAGTTCCCTGATCATGTTGTGGACCCTACTTACTAAAATGACCATTTGACACATTTTCATCACAATGTGTCAAATGGTCTGTGAAGCTAGTGTATGATGCCCCATGATCATATCAATGTACAGAGCTATGATTTAATAAAAAAATAAAAAAATAAATAAAATAAAATGACCAGACTTTCCACAATTGAAACAATTGTCATTTCATTGGGGCCCAGAGGTACAAGGGGGGGTTACCCCATCAGTTATTTCTTAGCATCTGCTGATACACTGAGAATGCAGCCCCCTGAGTATAAGAAAATCCGACCTCTGCACAGAGGCAAATATAATCCTACAAGGAACCTTGTTTTTTGTAAGGGCATATCTCAGCTTGACAGGCAGAATTAGCATTCTCAAAGGCTAATTAGCAAACAATCAAAGTCCCAGCCTTGGTAGTTGATAACACGCCCCATAGCTTGCAACAGTTGTGCAGCAAAATCTTGATAATTCTCATCAGGACCATGGAAAATCTTACTCAGCTCCTCTATTCAGAGCTGTGAGAGTAGCCACAATTGCTAGTGCCATAGTGGCAAGGCAACCTGATTATATACAAACTGGGGCCAAGTGTCTTGGGCTGCAGTATCAGAATAATTTCCCATCCCTGTAGGCATATCATAGGAAACTTCATTGTTAGCCTGGTGATTGCGCTGAGCCATTTCATCAGCTTTACCCATATATTCTCCCTTGCACAAGAGATAATCCCCTCTGGAGAGGCATGCTTTAGCAATACTCTTCCAATCATTAGGGGGAAAAACACCATCCCCTGAAGAATCCATCATAGCCATAGTGAAAGGAGCAGTGGCTCCGTATTTAGACACAGCTGCCATTATGTCCTTCAAATTTTTAAAGGGAATGAGTTCATGGTAATGCTGATTAGAAGCTGGATGTACACGAACAGGGAAAGCATGAAAGCCAGATGTATCCTCTCTTGTTTCATGGGCCAAACGCAAAGCTTACTGCAATGGAGTAGCAGACTGGGAAGGTGGGGATAGAGTGGGGGGGATTTCCCAGCACACAGCAAAAGGGAAGCTACTGGATGGGAAAGAGCCAGAGCAAGGGGAGCAGAAGCTGCAGGAGCCGGGGCAGCAGACCAAACAACAGGAGCTGTAGAAGGAGGGAACATGGTCCCATCCCACTCCTTTTCCTTAAAGGCAGCCTATAAAGCTGTAGAAGCTTTAATCAAGTCTTTATTGGACACTCCCTCAAAATCATCACTATAATTTTCATCCAAGAGAGACTGCTGTTCCTCCTCATGATATCAAGGAGCTTCCTCCTCAAGCTGTTGCACTTCCTCTGGGGATAGAGGATCTTCTTTAGGGAGGAAATCAGGGGCATCCAGATCATCAAGAGCAGGCACAGAGGGAGTGCCCTGGAGGAGACTCATGTGCTTAACTTCAGGTTTTGTTTCAAGGCAATCCTTCACCAAATTATAGATGGTGAAAATTTTGATGGGGATCCCATTGGGCCCTCCAGCAGTATAATAAGCTCTCAAGAGGGACCCAACTTTAGCCCATGTATCCAGATTAAAAGTTTCCTCCTCAGGGAACCACAGACATACCTCCTGCACAAGCTACCAAAAATGTTCCAATTGATGAGTCCACACCTGAGCTCCATGAGCTGTGAGGTTAGACTTTAACACTTGCACATAGAAATCACACTCTTTTGACTCAGTCTGTCCCATGTTTTACTTCTGATGAACAATGCACTCCCTGAATATACCTAAATTTACAGAAGTACATAACCTACTCTACGTTAGAGACTTACCTATGAGCCAAGCCACAGTGCTGCAAAACAGCTTTTTTGGTGTGTCCCACGGGGTCAGTATTCCTCAGTTCGCTATTTGGGGCACCACCTGCCGGGAACTGGCCTTGCAAAGGTTATTAGAGACCCTGGGAGTAGACCATGCGGGTTAACAAAGGAAAGATGGAAAACAGCAGGATCAGGAGGGCTTTCCTCAGTAGGAACAGCAATCTTAGCTTTATTGCACACCTTTATATACAGTAGCTTGAAGGCATGATCTTCTCATAATTACATAACTTGATTGAAAATAGCCTACGGGCAAAATAACATCCTCAGCAGTCTGTTGTGACCAAAGGGACATGGCTCCAATCTAATCTTGTTCAGAAACCAGCCATAACAGGAAAACCACTGTGGCCAGATTTGGACTCTATCCTTGACTGGAGTACACGTCCTCAAATTGGGATTCCTTGCCTCCCAGGAGGTGGGCTCCCAACATTAGATTATGATTTTTCTATATTTTCTACTGTTTTTAAAATGGTATCATTAGCATTTTCTAAACTTATTTTTTATTCACTTATTTTGATTTTTTGGAGATCTTGTGATCAGTAAACTAATCAATGCTTATAGAGTATTTATTACACTATAGGCACCGCTAATGCACAAAACAGGAATTTCTAAATTACTGTATGTCAGTGAAGAATTTAAGCTTAGTTAAGTTTTGTTTGGCTGTTTTCACCGAGAACTTTACATACAGAATGGTCTATTTTTGGCCATGTGCAGTGGCTCCAACCTGTAGTTACAGCCAAGTAGGAGGCTGAGATAGGACTATCACTTGAGCCCAGGAGTTCAAGGTTGCAGTAAGCTATGACAACACTACTGTACTCTACCTGTGTTGACAAAATGAGACTTTGTCTCAAAACAAAGTTCCATTTTTGAAAAAAATAAAAATACACATGTGTTTATGTTTATACATTTTACTTTAAAATTATCTGAAAGTATATGTAATAACTAAGTCTTTGGGGTAAAGATGAGTTTTTTAGGAAACACTCTATATTTTATATATGTTGCATTGTTTAGCACTTACTTTCTATAATGAGAAAACATATTCTTTATAAGAAAAAATAAATAAATAATTTTAACAACAATTAAGCTTTATGTTTTTAATTATTATGGATACATAATACTTAAATATCTTTATAGGGCATACATGATGTTTTGATAGCAGTCATACAATGTCAATTAATCAAATCAGGTAATTTGGGAACCCATCACCTCAGACATTTAACATTTCCTTATGTTTGAAATATTCCACTCTTTTAGTTCCTTTAAAGTACAACTTAACTCATTGATGGTTGATTATCGTCACTTTTTTGTGCCATCAGACATTATTCTATTGAACTATCTCACTATATTTTTGCATCCATTAAACATCCCCACATTGTCCTCCCATCTTCACTACACTTCCAGCCTCTAGTAACAATCATTCTATTTTAAGTCTCCATAAGATGAATTGTTTTTAATATTTAGACCTGCATGTGAGTGAGAAAATGCAAGATTTGTCATTCTGAACTTGGTTTATTTCACTTAACACAGATTTCTTCAGTTCCATCCATATTGTGGCAAACGGCAAAATTTATTCTTTTTATGGCCATACAATGTATAGGTACCACAATTTCTTTATCCATTCATTTCTTCATGGACACTCAGGTTGATTCAAAATCATGGCTATTATGAAGAGTGCTGAAATAACCATGAGAGTGTAGTTAATCTTTTTTGATAAACTGATTTGGTTATATACCTTGCACTGGGATTACTGGGTCATGTGACAGTTACATTTTTCTTCTTTGAGGAGCCTTCATACTATTCTACAGTGGTTGTACTAATTTACATTACCACCAACAGTGTTAAAGGGTTCCTCTTTCTCTACATCCTTGTCACTATTTATTATTGCCTGTCTTTTTGTTAAATGCTTTTTTAGCTGGGGTGAAATGATATGTTGTAGATGTGACATGAAATTCTCTGATGATCAGTGATGTTGAATATTTTTCATATACCTCTTGCCCATTTGCATGCCTTTTTTCAAGAACTATCAATTCAGGTTCTTTCCTCATTTTTTAAATTTTGTTTTAGTTTTTGAATTTTTAAAATCTTATTTATTTATTTTTAAATTTCAGATTAATCTGATGGTACAAGCAATTAGGTTACAATGTTTGCCTTTGTTAGGTAAAGTCTCTCTTATAGCTATGTCTTCACTACAGAGGTGTGCCATGTATCCTTACATTGTGCCTGTTAAGTGGAACCCCATCAATGCCCCTCCTTCCATCTCTCTGACTCCCTCTCTTTCTCTCTCCCCTAACTTGAATTGAATTCAGTTTTTCTCTTATGTTAGTGTGTATTGATTATCTACTGGTTTCATATTAGTATTGAGCACATTGGATACTTGCTTTTCCATTCTTGTGGTATTCTATTAAGAAGAATGTGTTTCAGCTCCATCCAGGTGAATACAAAGAATATAAAGTCTCCATCTTTTCATGACTGAGTGGTATTCCATGGTATACATATGCCACAGTATGTTAATCCATTTCTGGTTTGATGGGCATTTATGTTGTTTCCACATCTTGGTGCTTGTAAATTGAGCTGCAATCAACAATCTATTGAAAATATTCTTATAATAAATGACTTTTTTTCTTCTAGATAGATGTCTAGTAATGAGATTGTGAGATCAAATGGAAATACTAATTTGAGTTCTTTGAGAATTTTACATACTTTTTTTCCAAAAAGAATGTATGAATTTGCAGTCCCACCGACAGTATAAAAGTGTTCCCTTCTTTCTACAAAAAAGTCTGCATCTGCAACTTTGGGACTTTGTGATGTGGGCTGTTCTCATTGGGGTTAGGTGATATCTCAGGGTGGTTTTGATTTTCATTTCTCTGATGATTAAGGATAATGAACATTTTTCTTCATATGTTGCTTAACCTTTTGTCTGTCTTCCTCAGAGAAGGTTCTTTTCATATCTCTTGTTCAGTGATAGATAATATTGTTTCTTCTTTTTTTGTGGATTAATTTGAGATCTCTATAAATTCTAATTATCAACCCTTTGTCAGATTTGTAACATGAAAATATATTTCTTCATTCTGAAGGTTGTCTATTTGATTTAATTTTGTGTCCTTAGCTGTGAAGGAGATTTTCAGCAAAATTAAGTCCCATTTGATTATTTTTATTGTAGGTGCAATTGCCACTGAAATTTTTGTCATAAAAGTCTTTCCCCAGGCTGACATAATCATGAGTTTTTCTCACAGTCTCTTCTAGGATTTTTATCCTTTTATGTCTTAGATTCAAATCTTTTATGCATCTTGTATCAATTTTTGTAAGTGGTAAAATAAGCAGGTCTACTTTCAGTCTTTTACATACAGTTATCCAGTTCTCCCAGAACCATTTATTTAATAGGGATTCTTTTTCCTAGTGTATGCTTTGTTTGGTTTATCAAAAATCAGATAGAAATAAGAGACTAGTTTCATCTCTTGTTTTTCTATTTTGTTCCATATCTGTACTGCTTCTTGTGATAATATCATTCCGTTTTGATCACTGTACATTTATAATATAGCCTAAAGTCTGGTATATTTATGCCTCCAGCTTTGTTTTTATTACTAAGAAATGTGTTGACTACATGGGATTTTTTCTGGTCCCGTACAAAATGAAGACCTATATTTTCTAGTATAGAAAATATGATGTTGGTATTTTAATGGAGATTGTCCAACATCAACATCAAAGTATGATGTTGGTATTTTAATGGAGATTGCATTAAATCTGTAGATTTCTGTAGATAGTATATATACATATATTTTAACAATATTGATCCATCCTATCCAGTAGCATGGTACACTCTTCCATTTGTTAAGTTCTTCTGTTATTTCTGTCCTTAGGATTTCATAATTCTCTTTATAGAGAATGTTCACCTCTTTTTTTAGGATATTTCTAGGTATTTCATTTTCTTGGAATTCACTGTAAAGGGTAATGTGTTCTTGATTTGTTTCTCCACTTGGCTGTTATTGGCCTATGCAAAGGCTAATGATTTGTGGAAATTGATTTTATACCCTGAGACATTACTGGATTTCTTCATTGCTTCCAGGAATCTTGTGGTTTTTCACTGGGGTATTTTAACTATAAAATCATATTATCTGCAAAGACCAAGAGTTTGACCTCCTCTCCCCTTATGTAGATGCCCTTAATATCCTTCTGTTGTGTGATTGCTTTGGCTAGAACTTCCAAAACTATGTTGAATGAGTTGTGATAGAGGACATCCTTTTCTGTTTCCCATTTTAAGTGGGAATGCTTTCAGGTTTATTCCATTCTGTATGATGTTGGCAGTGTGTTTTTCATAGACTGCTTAAATCTGTTTAAGAAATGTTCCACCTCTGCCACCTGTACTTTTAGAAAAGGATACTGAATTTTATCAAATGCTTTTTCTGTATCTGTTGACAGAAACTTATGGTCTTTGATTTTGGTTCTATTGATATGTTGAATTACATTTATGGATTTCCATATGTTAAATGAAATTTGCATCCCTGTGATGAAGCCTATTTGATGTGATGTATAGTTTTTGAAGATGTATTTGTAATCTATTAGTTAAGATTTTATTGAGCATTTTTGCATTGATATTTATAGTGAAATTAGTCTGTAGTTCTCCTTTTTAATTGGGTCCTTTTGTGCTTTTGGTATCAGAGTGATGTTTGCTTTGTAGATCGTGTTTGGGAAGGTTCATTCCTTTTCATTTTTTTTTTAAATTTCAAATTAGTATGAGGGTACAAAAGTTCTAGTTGTAACAGAACCCCTAACACAGAAGGCATGTTATACACACTCACTGTGTACATCTTAAGTGAGATCCTGCTTAATACCCTCCCTCCTTCTGCAAATTTTCCTCACCCTTCCTCCACCTCCCTTTACCTGCATACTAATACTAGACTATATTTGTGTTTTATTGTTCATATGAGCATGAATTGTTTATTTATTGGTTTCATATAAGTATGGAGTATATTATACATACACACAGACACACACACACAGACACACACACACACACACACATATATATATATTATGAAACTTTATTAAGAAGCAAGTATTTTCAACTCCATCCAGGTAAATGTAAAACCTGTAAAGTCGCCATCTTTTTTAATGGCTAAATAGTATTAAATGGTATAAATATACCACAGTTTGTTGATCCATTCATGAGTGAATGGGCACTTAGGTTGCTTCCACGACTTGGCAATTATGAATTTACCCACACAAAAACATTCTGGTGCAAATGTCTTTGTGTTAAAATGATTTTTGTTCTGGGCAGATACCTAGTAAGGGAATTGTAGAATCAAATGGAAAATTCGCTTCTAAATCTTTGAGGATTCTCTATGCTTCTCTCCAAAAAGGCTGTATTAGTTTGCAATCACACTAGGAGTGTAGAAATGTACCTTTCCTTCCCCATCCACTCCAGTATCTGGTGTTTTGTGACTTTGTGCTGCAGGCTAATCTTGCTGGGTAATATCTTGGAGTGATTTTAATTTACAATTCTCTAACAATTAAAGGCAATGGGAATTTTTTTCAGGTGTTCCTTGCCTATTCGTCTGTCATCATTGGAGAAGTTTCTGCTCAAGTCTCTTGCCAACTTATAGAAGGGGTTGTTTACAGTTTTTTTTTTCTCTTTTTTTCTTTTACTAAGTCATATACACATAGATCATAAATACATTTATGCATTTGTGGGGTACAATGTGTTGATTTTTATGCAATTTGGAGTTCTTACACAAACTAATTAATATTGATTAATTTGAGTTTTCTCTAGATTGTAGATATCAGGACTTTGTCAGATTGATAACATGCAAAAATCTTACCCCATTCTGAAAGCTGTTTGCTTTGCTTGTCATACTCTTAGCTGTGAAAAAGCATTTTAGCTTGTTCAAATTCCAATTATTTATTTCCAGTGTTACAACCGGGGGGGGGGGGAGGTGTCTATCTCATAAAGTTTTTTTTCAGGCCAATATTTTCAAGTGTTTTCCTTACACTCCCTTCTAGGATTTGTATTGTTTTGTGTCTTAAATTCAAGTATTTTATCCATTGGGAATCAATTTTTATCAATGGTGAGAGGTGTGTGTCCAAATTTAGTCTTCTCCATGTGGATAACCAGTTCTTCCAGCAACATTTGTTAAATAAGGATTCTTTTCCCCAGGGCAAGTTTTGTTAGGCTTATTGAAGATCAAATGACAATATGTGGCTAAGTTTATCTCTAGATACTCTATCCTATTTCATAGATCTACACATCTATTTTTATGCCAGTACTATGCTATTTTGATCACTATAGACTTATAGTATAATTTGATATTTGTCAACATGTTGCCTCCAGATTTGATTTTATTTCTAAGAACTGTATTTGCTATTCAGGGTTTTTTATGATTCCATATGAATTGAAGCACTATTTTTTCAAGTTCCTTAAAGTATGACATTTGAGTTTTGATGAGGACTTCGTTAAATCTATAGATTGCATTGAGTAATATAGTCATTTTAATAATGTTGATTCTTCTCATTCATAAGCTTTGTAGGTTCTTCCATTTTTTGACATCTTCTGCTCTTTCCTTTCTCAAAGTTTTCCTCTTTCTTCATTTGAATTCCTTTTGTCTTCTTCTGTTGCCTGATTGCAATGGCTAGAACTTCTAATACTATGTTAAAAATCAGTGGTGACAGTGGGTATCCTTGTCTGGCTCCACATTTGAGTGGAAATGCTTTCACCTTTACTCCATTCATTATGAATTTTGCTGTAGGATTGCTATAGATGACTCCTATCAATTTAAGGTATTTTCATCTAAGCCTATTTTCTTGGGTGTTTCTATCATGAAAGGATGGTAGATATTATCAAAATCCTTTTCTGCATCAATTGAAAGAGCCATATCATCTTTGTTTTTTATTCTATTTATGTGGAGTATTATATTTATGGATTTATGTATGTTGAATCAATCTTGCATCTCCAGGATAAAACCCACTTGATCATGCTGTATAATCTTTTTTAATATGTCATTGTATTCTGCTTGCTGATATCTTGTTGAATTTTTTGCATCTGTATTCATTAATAATATTGGTCTATAGTTTTCTTTCTTTGTTTGGTCCTTTCCTGTTTTGGGGATCAGGGTGATATCTGCTTCATAGAATGTGCTGGAGAGAATTCCTTCTTTCCTGTATTTTGGAATAGTCTATACATTATAGGAACTAGTTCTTATTTGAAGGTTTGAAAGAATTCTAGTGTGAATCCATCTGGTTCAGGACTTTTCTTTTTTGGAAGATTTTGATTAATTGATGTAAATTTCAGTGCTTTATGTTTGTCTATTCACTATTTCTGAATCTTTCTAGATGAGTTGTGAAAGCTACTTTGCTTCCAGATATTGGTTCTTATACTCTACATATTCATATTTCTGGGAATAGTGTTTCTTGTAATAATTGTTGAGTATCTGTGGCATCTGTTGTTATTTGTATCTGTGATATCTGTTGTTATTTTCCCTTCATCATTTCTGATTGTGGTTAATAGAGATCCTATTTTTCTGTTTCTGGTTAGTATAGCCATTGGTTTATCAATTTCATTAGTTTTTTCAAGGAACTAACTTTTTGTTTTGCTGATCTTCTCAAGAATTCTTTTGTTTTAAATTTCTTTTAATTCTGTTCTAATTTTGGTTATTTCTTTTCTTCTGCTGGGTTGGATATTAGATTGTTCTTCCTTTCCCAGTTGCTTGAGACAGCCCATTAGGTTACATTAGGTTGGTGACTGGCTCTCTTTTTGTTTTCTTGATGAAGGCATCTAATGCTATAAGTTTCCTTTTTAGTTTCCCACAGGTTTTGATAGTTTGTGGCTTCATTATCATTTTGTTTCAGAAATCTAATGAAAGCCTTCTTCATCTCTTCTACTACCCAGCTATCATTCAGCATAAGTTTATTTAGTTTCCATCACTTTATTTGAGTATGAAGATTTCTGTTGCTATTGAGTTCAACTTTTATTCCATTGTGGTCTGAGAAGATACAGAAGATAATTTCTATTCTTTTGAATTTGTTGAGGTTAGCCTTGTGTCCTAAGAATGTAAAAGCTTTTATACAGTTAAGGAGACATCAACCAATGCAAATAGACAATATACACAATGGGAAAGGATATTTGCATATTTTGAATCAAACAAAAGTTGATAACTAGGATCTATAGAGAACTCAAATTAATCCACATGAAAAAAGCCAACAATCCCATATACCAATGGACAAGAGACATGAATAGAACTTTCTCTAAAGAAGACAGAAGAATGGCTAACGTATGGAAAATACTCATCATCCCTAATTACTAGAGAAATGCAAATCAAAACCACACTGAGATACCATCTAACCCCAGCGAGAATGGCCATATCACAAAATCTCAAAATTGCAGATGCTGATGTGGATGTGGAGAGAAGGGAACACTTTTACACTGCTGGTGGTACTGCAAACTAATACAACCTTTTTGGAAGGAAGTACAGAGAACTCTCAAAGAACTCAAGCTAGACCTCCCATTTGATTCTGTAATCCCATTATTGAGTATCTACCCAGAAGGAAAGAAATCCTTTTATCATAAGGACATTTGCCCTAGACTGTTTATTGTAACTCAATTTACAATCATCAAAATGTGGAAACAGCCTAACCTAGGTTGCCCACCAACCTAGGAATGGATTAACAAGCTGTGGTATATATACACCATGGAATACTATTCAGCCATTAAAAAAAATTAAGACTTTACAGCCTTTGTATTAACCCAGATGAAAGTGGAACACATTATTCTTAGTAAAGCATCACAAGAATGGAGAAGCATGAATCCTATGTGCTCAATTTTAATATGAGGATATTTAATGACAGTTAAAGACATGGTAGGGGAAGGGGAGAGCAGAGAGAGAATGAAGGAGAGAGGGGTGGGGAAAGGAAGAGCACAGAGAGGAAAGGAGGGAGGGGTGGGCTCTTGGTGGGAGCCACACCGATGGAGGGCTAGAGAAGTGGATGTGGGCCGG
>CAUYPK010014637.1:0-25466 GCA_963574355.1 Loris lydekkerianus
TATGGAGAACACTTAGAGATCTAAAAATAGATCTGCCATTCAATCCTATAATTCCTCTACTAGGCATATACCCAGAAGACCAAAAATCACATCATAACAAAGATATTTGTACCAGAATGTTTATTGCAGCCCAATTTATAATTGCTAAGTCATGGGAAAAGCCCAAGTGCCCATCGATCCACGAATGGATTAATAAATTGTGGTATATGTACACTGTGGAATATTACGCAGCCTTAAAGAAAGATGGTGACTATACCTCTTTCATGTTTACATGGATAGAGCTGGAACATATTCTTCTTAGTAAAGTCTCTCAAGAATGGAAGAAAAAGTATCCAATGTACTCAGACCTACTATGAAACTAATTTATGGCTTTCACATGAAAGCTATAACCCAGTTACAACCTAAGAATAGGGGGATGGGGGAAAGGGAGGGGAGGGAGGGGGAAGGTGGGCAGAGGGAGGGGGATTGGTGGGATTACACCTGCGGTGCATCTTACAAGGGTATATGTGAAACTTAGTAAATGTGGAATGTAAATGTCTTAGCACAATAACTAAAAAAATGTCAGGAAGGCTATGTCGACCAGTGTGATGAAAATGTGAAACGGTCTATGAAACCAGTGTATGGTGCCCCATGATCACATTAATGTACACAGCTATGATTTAATTTAAAAAATAATAATAAAAAATAAACAAAAATAAAAATAAGGCCTCTCATCCTCCTTCTCTAGGTCCCGGAATTTTATCTAATAAGCTAAGATGAACATGAGTATTCAAGATATAAATAATCATCTCTAAAAACATAGATTAACCTGAACACATGTTGCCGGGAGTAATTAACCTTGCCCCTGGTGACCAGAGTGTGCTAAACATGTGATAAAACTCTCATGATTCAACAGCTCTGGTGATAACATATTCTGGATGTGAGCAAGAGAAGTGGGAAGAAATATCTGTTCTTCCTGGTTGTTAGTATTTGCAACAACAATAGTTCTCATTTGTAACAGGAAAATCCAAAGAAACAGAACAAAGGCAAAATTCTACCATTAAAGATGAAAGACTGTAACACCAGGCTCTATGTTTATCTTGGATGCAGCGCACTACCACACATTTCTCCAACAAGTTTAGGCTCATCTGCCAACTCATCCTTATTTAAGGAGCTAATTAAGGCTTTTGAAAAGGTGCAGATCCTCCATCACTGATTTCCAACCTTTGGCTATGATTCAGAATCCCTGTACTTCTTTAGAAATGTATTGCACTGCATGAAAAAAGCCAACAATCCCATATATCAATGGGCAAGAGACATGAATAGAACTTCTCTAAAGAAAACAGAAGAATGGCTGACAAACATGAAAAATGCTTATCATCCCTAATTATTAGAGAAATGCAAATCAAAACCACCCTGAGATATCATCTAACCCCAGCAAGAATGGCCCAATACTGCAGATGCTGGTGTAGATGTGGAGAGAAGGGAACACTTTGACACTGCTGGTGGGACTGCAAACTAGTACAACCTTTTTGGAAGGAAGTATGGAGAACCCTCAAAGCACTCAAGCTAGACCTCCCATTTGATCCTGCAATCCCATTACTGGGCATCTACCCAGAAGGAAAAAAATCCTTTTACCATAAGGACACTTGCACTAGACTGTTTATTGCAGCTCAATTTACAATTGCCAAAATGTGGAAAGAGCCTAAATGCCCACCAACCCAGGAATGGATTAACAAGCTGTGGTATATGTATACCATGGAATACTATTCAGCCATTAAAAAAGATGGAGACTTTACAGCCTTTGTATTAACCTGGATGGAAGTGGAACACATTATTCTTAGTAAAGCATCACAAGAATGGAGAAGCATGAATCCTATGTACTCAATTTTGATATGAGGACAATTAATGACACAGTGGGGGTGCGGGAAGGGGAGAGCAGAGAGAGAGAAAGAAGGAGGGAGGGGTGGGGAAAGGAAGAGCAGAGAGAGGGAAGGAGGGGAGATGGAGTCTTGGTGTGTGTCACACCTTTGGGGGGCAAGACACGATTATAAGAGGGACTTTACCTAACAAATGCAATCAGTGTAACCTGGTTTCTTGTACCCTCAATGAATCCCCAACAAGAAAGAAAGAGACAGAGAGAGAGAGAGAAAGAGAGGGAGGGAGGGAGGGAGGGAGGGAGGAAGGAAGGAAGGAAGGAAGGAAGGAAGGAAGGGAGGGCACTAGATGTTTTTCCCACCCCACCTCGCCATTTCCTATCTTTATTTAGCCTCCTACCCCTCTGATTCTAATTCTGGATGTCTGGGGTAAGACCCAGGAATCTGTTTGGGTTTACATTGTGTGGGTTTTTCTTTATCAGCTTTAGCTTAGACTTCTGTTAAATGCTCACCAGGGATCCATATGTCTATTCTACAATTAGAATTTGATACGGAAACTTCAGCTATAAAACATCCTGTGTTTTCCTTTCATGTGGTCCTAAAGGATTCAAATACAACTTGGACTTTTCCTAAAAACACAAACAATGTAACCTAATTGTATACCCTGATATTAATCTGAAATTAAAAAAAAAAAAAATCCTGTAAAACTATGACTTGAAGTACTGAGGCATGTGAGGGTGGAGATGAAAACGTGGAAATGCTGAGGCCAATTGCTGACTCTACCATGGACCAACTAATAAATTCCAACAGGCAACTTAACCTCTTTACACCTGTTTCCTTACCTATAAAATGAAAATAGAAAGAGTATCTGCCTCAAAGGGATTTTTTTCCAGGATTCTATTAGTTAAGAAGCACACATCACTTAGAACAGTGCCTGGCTCTTTGTCAGCACAATAAAAATGTTAGTTATTTTTATTTATTTTAAGAGATATTCTCGCTCTGTCACCCAGGCTGGAGTGCTGTGGTGTGATCGTAGCTCACAGCAACCTCAAATTCCTGGGCTCAAGCGATTCTCCCCAGTAGCTGTTGCCATGCCCTGCTAATATTCTTAATTTTTATAATGATAGAGTCTTGCTATGTTACCCAGGCTGGTTTCAAACTCCTAGACTCAAGTGCTCCTCTTGCCTTGGCCTCCCAGAGTTCTAGGTTACAGACATGAGCCACCACACCTGGCCTCTATGTTAGGTTTTATTGGTTTGATACTTTCCTCCTTTATATCTGTTTTTCTCAGGCAAAATGACTAGGTTGGCTAATAAGTACATAATTCATGCCCCATTGGGAACAAAGAAAATCCTACTAGCACCCTTTCTACTATCATATTTCTGTTTCTTGCACCAGTACATGACATTATGTATTGTTGATTCATAATGAAGTAATGGATTTTATTTTTTAAAAAAAGATTCAGGGAGAAAAATAGCTTTCCTTCTCTCTGCTCCCTCTGACCTATGAGCAGCCTTTTAGGAGATGAGTCTGGGACAGTTATTAAGCTACTGTTTCTCAGCTTCAAATGCATCCTTCTACAAATTCACTCCGTGTTGTCATGCTGAAAGTGACCCTTCTCCAGGCCTGCACCACACGCAGCCTCTCTCTCCATGGCAGGCCCTGCCCCTGCCTTTCTCATGAGGACTGAGTAGCCCGCTAGTGGAGGCAGATTGTCTGTGTCTGCAGCTCCCAGGGGTCCTATACTCTCAAGTAGTTCACATTTTGCCGTTAGCAATTCTTTACAAACATCAGCTCAATTATTCTTTTTAGCTTGTGTGGCAGCCCTGTTTTCCTCTGTTTCAGGTCAGCTAGGACTCACTGTCCCTCCTGGAAGGTGCCTGCCTTTCCTTAGATCTCAAACAAGTTGGGTGCCCTTTGACCTTAGCCCTCTATAGGGTTCAATAAATTATGACTTCATAAATAATCCAGCTTTTCCTCATTGGTAGGAGCAGACTTTTAGGATGGGGCCTCTTTCTTATATTTTTCATCTTAAGTAAAAGATGTCTCGAATTGGTGGCCTCAAGTGACCCTCCTGCCTCAGTCTCATGAGTAGCTGAGAGGACAGAGGCACACCACCATGCCAGGCAAATTTCATTGCAGAGACAGGCTCTCACCATATTGCTTAGGTTGGTCTCGAACTCCTGGCCTCAGGCAATCCTCTTGCGTTGACCTCCCTAAGTGCTGGGATTACAGGTGTGAGCACCCCACCTGGCCAAGTTATTATTTTTATCTGAGGTAACTGCTAAAGTGATTTCAGCCAAAATTATGTTTTTTAACCCAAGGTTTAATTACATGTTGTTTGCCTTTCAAATCCCCCAAGTTGTGTCTGGGAAAAAGTAAGTAAAGTAAGTGTTCATATGTCTAGAGTTCTGGTAACACCACTGATCACCATGCAGACAGCCTGCTTTGTAAACAAGTGCTGGGTGCTACTTTGTAAAAATCATTTCCATAAATACACAGTGACACCTAATTCAAGTTGAAGCTTTCCCTTTTAAAATTGAATTGTTAAACTTTTAAAAGATCACTGAAAAACTAGACAATTTAATTATACTTATGTTGCTAAAACTATTTCATCAAAAAAAAAAAAAAAAAAATTGATTTCATTCCTTTGCACTCTATCATGTAATGGTGGTTGTATCTTCCCAACCACTCAAAATGCTAACTGGCTGAAGAATGAACACTGTCTTTAGTAGCCCGCCAATTTTAGAAGTGATATATTATAGCTCATTATACTTTGTCTGAACTGTACACTAAGTAGCTCTCTCTGGCAAAAAGGTTATTGTTTAACTCAAAAGATCGATTATGATTTCTATAGATCGCTGCTTTTACAAACCCACTTTCATATTAACGAAGTTCATATCAGTTCTACTATAATGGTAACTTTTAGATTTGCCAGAAAGACTTTTTTCAATCTATTTACATTTATTTCTCACTAGTAGAGATTTATGTATTCTCCTCACACAGAGGCAGAAAAAGGGTTTTGTTTGAATTATAACTACCACACACGTTGGCATCACAAAATTTTTAGAGGTAACATGCTGGGGTCTAGGTGGGATGGAAGGGCAGCTTAGATCATTTAGGGATCTCTGCACTAGAGGCTGTTGCTGTCAGGGGTGGGGGCAGTGAAGAAATCCAGAGAAATGAGAGATCCTTCTGTACTACAGAGCACACCATTTTCAGAAAACTGGAGGAATATCAGCATGGCACTTGCCATAGTCAGGGCAATGAAAGAAGAGCAAATATAACCCAACTAGCAAAAGCCATGGCAAGTTCTGAGAAGCCAGGAAGACAGAAATGGATCAGGAGCCACACATAGTGGGAACAAATCAGAGGAACAGGGGCCCAGGAGATTTGCCTGTTCTGAATCAGGAGCTGCCCAGCCCATGTATAAACCAATGGGCACATGATAGAGAAAGCCAGAAGCCTGGCCCAGTAGTGAAGATAGCTGCTCATCTGAAGTCACTGCAGAATCACACAAACAACAAGAAGGAAAAAAGCTTCTTTTGCTTTTGTAGTGCATTGGCAAACACTGGTGGACATGGAAATACAAATTTATTTCAAATATACAGGGTTCTAGGACATGTTAGAAATATGTTCCCCTTCCTTCTACTCAGCTTGTTTTGAGATTTCAGGAAAAAACAAACCAAACTTGTGAGGCACTTAAAAAGGTGTGAACTTATCTACAAAACTGAATTTAATGATGTAAAGTGAAAGAACAAATGTTGTCTTTCAGTAAGTAGATTTGGTGTTACAACTCCGCCGCAGAACTATAATAGGTATTACCTATCATGACGTTTTTCTGAAAAATGTATAGCAGGTGAGAAATCAACTATTAACAACAAAACCCACATGACAGGATTTATCATGCCTCCAATTCAATTCACTTCAAGAAATATGTATTGAGCACTACCCACAGCAGGTCCTGAGTAAAGAGACAGAGGGGTAACAGAGATGCTTCAGATCTGCCCCTGCCTCCCTGCAGGTAGGAGTATCATGCACTCACGAGTTACAGAGTTCAGAACAAGGAAAGCTCACTTCTCTCTGGGAGATAGGGCATCACTGGAGATGTTTTCGTGGCAGAATTAGCATTTTAGTAACGTCTAATGGGGCTGAGAAGTGCAGAGTGTGTCTGGAATTAGCATGGAGTCCAGCTTGACTCCAACTCAGGATCTGAGCAAAGCAAATGTGAAACACGAAGCTAAGAGGTTAACAGATTTTATACTTTCTCTTATTGTCCATGGAAATCCATTGAAGACTTTCAAACGGGAAAGAGGAGTAATGATGAAGCTGTGCTCTGGAAATACCCCTATAGGGGTAGGTACAGACTGGGGGTACTCTAGTTCTGTGAGTTGTTGGAACTGTGTCTGATATTTTATAATAGTTTGTCCCAATGACTACAGAGACACTGTTGATATTCTACAGGGCAAGTCATGGACATGAGAATTTACAATGTGCAAAAGTTCTAGTGAACAAAAAATTAGCCCAGCCAAAAGACCAACAGTGCCCTGTTGGGAAACACTAGTAGGAAAAGTCTGAAGCTGGGAAAGCAATTCAGGAGATGACACAACAATCCAGGAAGTAGGTAATGACCAGAGCCACGGTGGTGGGAGTGGGAATGGAAAAGAAAAGCCAAAGATAAGAGATCTTGAAAAGAAGACTGAATCAGAAGTCCCATGGGAGATTGGAAATGTGATGGTGAACGGCAAGGCTTTGAGCCTCAGTAACAGATGATAGGAAAAATTTGACTCTTACAGAAATTCAAGAATGGAAGTCTGAAAATCAGGTTCAAAATTCTGCACTAGCATAACCTCCTATGACATGTCCCTTCTCACATAGGAGAATCAATACCCTTCCCCACCTTACCCCCTTCTGAGGTCCTGCCTCTGGTTCTTCATTGCTTTAAACATGGCATGGTACTTAACTTGTGACAGGCCAGCACTCTCTGCTATCTCATCTTTTGTGTGCAGTGAGTGGTCCCTGCAATGCTCTTCAACTATACAGTTTTCTGCTCTTTAAAGTGAACAGCAGATATAACAGGGAGCACTCTGAAAGTTCTAATCCCTCTTCAATCCTTTGGGACCAGTCATATAGCATCTTCATTGTTTTAGAAATGTGATCTGGCTGCAACCTCATCATTTTGACAGCTAATTATGGAAAGTATTTTAATTAGAAATTCACAAGCTCCAAACAAAAGGAAAGGAAAGTATAAGCTAGGAGCAAGTGAGCAATAAACATGAGGAGGACTAGAAACTGATTTCTTTTAGCTGTAGAGAAACTTTAGGAAACCACCTGGTAGAGGTCAGCTGAAAAATATCTATGACAAATGAGAAAACTCCACTTTCATGCCATAAGACACCGGGAATATTTCACTTTTCTCAACTATGAAATACTTATCAAAGCGATAGTTCCCAAAACTGCATGGTACTGGACTAAAAAAATAGACAAAAAGATCCATGGAACAGAGTGGAGAACTCAGAAACAAAGCCACATAATGACAACTAACTAATCTCTGGCAAAGTACATAAAAACATACACTGGGGAAAGATCACCCTATTCAATAATGGTGCTGGAAAAATAGGATAGCCATATGCAGAAGAATGAAATTAAACCACTATCTCTAGCCATATATAAAAATTAACTCATGATGGATTAAAGATGTAAATATAAGACCTAAAATTAAACATTTTGGGGGGAAACCTACGAAAAACACTTTTGGATATTAGCCTAGGCAAAGAATTTATAACTAAGCCACAAAAGCAAATGCAACAAAAACAAAAATAAACAAATGAGACTTAATTAAACTAAAAAGCTTCTGTTCAGGCAATAATAATAATAATCATCATCATCAACAGAGTAAACAGAAAACCTACAGAATGGGAGCAAATGTTCATAAATTATGCTGACAAAAGACTAATATCCAGAATCTATAAGGAACTCAAACACTTCAATAAGAAAAAACAAACAAATAACCTTATTACAAAGTGGGCCAAGGACATGAATGAACATCTTTTCAGAAGAAGACACGCAAATGGCCAAAAAACATATTTTAAAAAGTTCAACCTCACTATCAGAGAAATGCAAATTAAAACCACAATGAGATACCATCTTATACCAGTCAGAATGGCTGCTGTTAAAAAGTAAAAAAACAATAGATGTTGTCATGGATGCTTAGAAAGGGCAGTGCTGATAGGTTTACACCTGCAGTGCATCTTATAAGGGTATATGTAAAACATAGTAAATGTGGAACGTTAATATCTTAGCAAAATAACTAAGAAAATGCCAGGAAGGCTAAGTTAACTAGTGTGATGAAAATGTGTCAAACACTCTATGAACCAAGTGTATGGTGCCCCACAATCATATTATTGTACACAGCTATGATTTAATGAAAGAAAGAAAGAAAGAAAGAAAGAAAGAAAGAAAGAAAGAAAGAAAGAAAGAAAGAAAAGAAAAGGCAATGCTAATACATCATTGGTAGGAATGTAAATTAGTACAACCTGCATGGAAACGGTACCAAGATTTCTCAAAGAATTGAAATTAGATCTGCATTCAATCCAGCAATTCCACTACTGAGTATCTGCCTAAACGAAAGAAATCATTATATCAAAAAGACACCTGCCCTCCTATGTTTATCACAGCACTATTCACAGTAGCAAAGATAAGGAATCAACCTAAGTGTCTATTAACCAATGATCAGGTAAAGAAAAAACATGTATACATTATGGAATGCTACTCAACCATAAAAAAGAACAAATTCATACCTTTTGGATATAACTGGAGGCCATTTTCTTCAGTGAAATAATTCAGAAAAACAATCAAATACCACATGTTCTCACTTACAAGTGATAAGTAAATTATGAAAACATGTGGACAGGGAGAATGGAATAATAGGCTCTGGAGACTCAGAGGGCAGGAGGGTGGAACAATGCGAGGGGAGCGTAGGACAAGAAAGGGTACTACATACACTGATCAGGTAAGGATTACGCAAAAAACCCATTGTTTCCCACTATGTAACAAATCTGCACAAGTACCCCATAAATCTATAAAAATACACAAGTAAGTGTCAAATTTAAGTGCATAATGTTTAATTTTCTGATCAGTTCCTAAGTGTATCTATTGAGAAAAATACCTGTGCTGTGGCTATTGCAAAATAGGTAAGTTTACAAACTCAGACTAAAAAATGTCTGGCAGTTTCTCCAAACACAGAGTCACCATGTGATCCAGCCATTCTTCCTCAGTATGCACATGCACATGTCCGACACAAAAACCCACATAGAAATGTTTATAGCAACATTATTCATAATGGCCAAAAAACAGAAATAATCCAAAAT
Source organism: Loris lydekkerianus (assembly GCA_963574355.1). Lineage (NCBI taxonomy): Eukaryota > Metazoa > Chordata > Mammalia > Primates > Lorisidae > Loris > Loris lydekkerianus. The sequence continues at coordinate 9,227 of CAUYPK010014637.1, forward strand.
GTTACCATCAGATGGATGGATCCATAAAATGTGATATATCCACACAATTCAAGATTATTCAAGAATAAAAGGAATGAAATACTGATACATTTTACAGTGAACTTTGAAATAAAATCACATTAAGTGAGAGAAGCCAATCATTTTTTCAAAAACCCACATATTGTATGATTCTATTTATATGAAATTTCTGTAGTCAGCAATCTATAGACACAGAAAGTGGATTAGTGATTGTCTAGAGCTAAGGAAGTTGGGAGGAAATGTCAGATGACAGCAGATGGGTACAGGGTTTCTTGTGGTGAAATGTTCTAAAATTGACTGTGGCGATGGTTGCATAATTCTGTCAATATACTAAAAATCAGTAAATTATACACATCAGCTGGAATAATTATGTAGTATGTGAATTATATCTCAATAAAGATTTTTAAATCACACTAAAATATTTCCTTCAACATGGGATGAAATCAGAAAGGGTCATCATGCTTCTTTTATGCACTTCATTTTTGTTGCCATTTTCTGAAAAGAAGATAAATTGTGTATCTAAATAGTATTCCTGTTTCCTTGTGCATCTGGACCAGCACATGTTCAAACATCAGACAGCATCCAGGAATGAATGAATGAATGAATGAACAAATGGAGGGATGCCCAGAATAGTCCTGAGAAGGTGCATTGGAAAGGCACTACAGAAAATCAGTACTCACAGGAAGTCCCCGGGGTCCTCGTGGTCCCACCTCTCCTGGAAGCCCCTGTTGGCCCTGTTAGGAGAAATACAAGTAGAGAAAAAGTCAACACCCCCTGATCACAATGGGTTAGAACTTATGAAAAGGTAACATAACATCTTACCGGTTTGCCTGAATTTCCCAGCTGACCAGGCTTCCCTGGAGCACCTGTAGTACCCTAAAGATAAAAATGCAACATTCAAAGTAACTCAGACTCTACGTAAGCATAACTAGTAAGCTGCCTCACTCAAACCAGGTGTTTCTTATATGTAAATAGTATTAATTTCTTGATTCTGTAGGATATTTAGAAATAAACATATCCTACATCAAGCACACAAAGTGAACTCAGTGTGAGTTTAAAATGGCTTGCTATTCTTACAGAGGCTAAGGGACCTGGGCCCTCCTAAGGCACACACAGAGCTGGCTTGCCTGGAGTTAAAATTCCACAAGCCGATTCTCTGAAGTTGTGTACCCCGTCAAGCCTGAGGTCAAAGGGCATGATGCCCCTCCTCAGAGATACGGGCCAGAGTGTTGACGTTTGTTAAAAACATATTGTCAGAGGTCTATAGGTGCTCTGCCCTGTGGAGAAACACAGTCGTTACTTCATGCTGGGTAAACTTGAAGGCACTCTTCCATTAACTCTGTTCCCCTGTGGCTATTTTCTTCTTTGTGATCTTTTTTAGATACCTGCCCAAGAGATTAATCAGCGTCTAGAAAACAATGTTTACTGCAGAAGTGATTGTGTTAATGTGGTAACAGGATATTTCCTTACATGTTAATTTCAGATAGGTAAAATGAGGTAATGGTGAAACTAACAGATGATAGATTAAGTGTGTACGTGACTAGAAGTGTATAAAATCAGACCCCCGAATAAAGAACTTTGCTACACACCATCCCATGCTATGTAGTCCGTTTCTTGCCCCCTTGTCTTAACATTACAGGAGCGAGCTTATTCCTGAAGGCTACAAGGCTACACTAAGAATGTGCAAAGGTACAGAATCTCTTTCTTACTAGACTCATCAAAATCCTTTAATCCTGTTTGCTAGTCTGAGAAGTATATTGAAGGTCAAATGTCAAAAATCAAGGATTTTTCCTTCTTCACAATATTAGTAATATATATGCACCCTTTACCATTTCCATCTCCTATACACTTTCTTTCACTTCATATTGACACCCACTATTAAAGTCATTAAGAATCAAGTCAGCATGAGGAAACTGGATGTGCTGTTGAAATAAAATCCTGCCAGCAAACTCCAGGGGAAGCTTATGTCTCGAGATGCCTCCTCCACCATCAGTCTCTCAAGGTCCACATGTTAGGGAACGTCGCTGCTCAAGATGCTGTGGGCCACTGTGATTGGGGGGATGGAGCCACATCCTCAAATAGTGACCCACTTCTACATTATTCACATATTATCTTTTATTCTCAAGCAAAGCTACTTTTCATCCCTTTAATTTTTCCACCCATTGTTTTTAACTCCTCGCCCTTAAGTTCTGTATAGGAATGTATAAGCACTGGCTGATCACTATGTGAACGAAATGACAAACTCTTTTTTTTAATTTAAACTGCATCATCTTAATATTCACTGCCACAAGTTTTATGGCTTAATAATAGCTTCCTTATTTTTAAGTGGTAAGGAACAATAAAAATTTTATTTGTCTTATACTGGCGAAGGATGACATTTTTTCATAAAGGAAGTCTAATCAGCAACACTTTGTCAAAGTATTCTTTTCTGCAGCTAGGGGGGAAAATTAGCATTTGAAGCCTTACAGCTTTTACTGTTTGATTTTTCCGTAGTGCCAAATAAAAGGCAGTCTGGAAATACTAAAAATTGCAAACAAAATCTATTAGTAAAAGAATAAAGACAATATTAATTTAAAGATTTGAATCTTTTACCTTTTCACCGGCAACACCCTTGGCACCAGGGATTCCAGGTACACCCTAAAAGAACGCGCACAGAATCTGGGTTTAATCACCTCGTCTGGCAACTCGTGAGATGCCAAGCCCGCTGCATACCGCCCAGCAGTTGAGGGAACCTGAACACCTCAAAGCTTGAATGTGTGGGAGATGCTTCCTACTCCCCAAACTCTGGACAGTTACATAAACCTACCCGCAGTGTAGAGGTCATTACTTCATTGGATCTGGTTTGCTACAGCTGAATACGCTTAAAGCAAATCCTACCTCTAAATCAAAGCAAGTTTTCCAGATTAGAATCCAGTACCATCTTTAGGTCAACACGAGCTCTAATGGGCAGGACAGAGGTTGTAGGAGTATAACCTGGTTTCATGTTCTGAACAATAAAATAAGGACTCAGACTTTAAGGTAGAAAAATGAAACAGGAGGATGCTGGACTGAAAGGAATTTTAGGGAGTCCTAAAATTCTCTTATTATCTTAAAAAGTGTCAGATGTCATAAAAGATTAGGGAGGGGAGGCCAATCCTTGATATTGCCAAGTATCCTTTACTAACTTGAAACATTTCTCTCTACAAAGCCAAGAATACTGGAGGCATAGCTCAGGGGTAGAGCATTTGATTGCAAAATGCCAAGAATACATATGACACAAACCAAATGAACTTCTAGACACATTAATATTATAGGGCAACACCAATCTGAATGATTCGAAATAGCATATAATCCAAAAATGATACATCTCGCATTGTTCCCTGAGCATACTCTCAGCTCTTCTGTGGCTCAACACTGATAAATGAGAACTGTGGAACTTATTAAGAGTGGAACAAAGTGTATGACACTGGCCCATGGCTCAGGGTTAATGAAAAATATATGTATATAAGGAAGCCTGAGTGAACTAAAGGAGAAAAGGGATACAAAACATAAAGTTAAAGCTTATTATGTGTAATTATTATAGAAATAACTATTCAAAGAAAAAGAATAAAATGTAAAGTTTAACTATAAAAATATAAAGGTAAAACATTATATCTTCTCCAGAACTTACCACGTGATGTAACATGTCTCTCCCCAAAATTCATGTTTTTAAAATAAGTATACAAATCAATAAACTGAAAGTATCTAATACTTACTGGTAACCCCTGCAATCCTGTATCACCAGGAGGCCCAGGTTTCCCCGGTTCACCCTGAAAAAAAAAAAAAAAAAAAAAAAAATTCATATCCTCGAACCTGTAGAAGTTACCATATTCCTTTTAAGAAATAGAGGAGCATATCCTTGAACCTGATGAACTGCCATATTTTTTTTTAAGAAAGGGAGAAGCCTAGACCTCTAAGTAAAAAGAGTGCCCCAACAGCTGGCCTTACATGCACTTTTATAACATGAGTAATTTGGGGGAGGAGGAAGATCGGGGAACACAGGACACAAACTCAATCAAAATACACAATTTCATTCAGCCTATTTCATCAACAAGAGAATTTTACTGAGTTCCTAAAACCAAGCAAATAAATAATTATTCTAGTAAATACTTATAATTGACACTTGATGAAAAAGTAAGAAGGAAAAAACCGAAACTGGCTAAATAAATCTGGTAATTTAGTAATGAAAACCCTGTGCTGAGTTGGCCAGGGCAGGCACGGCCTCCCTCACCCTCGCACTGCTAAATTACACAGCTACCTTTGCTCCAGGCATTCCAGGTATTCCATCACGGCCATCCACACCGGGCAAACCCTAAGATACACAGAGAAACACACTGTCTCTTGGGAAAAGTTACATTCTTCTTCCCTTCATTATTTTCCAAGTTTTATTGCAAGTCAATGGTACCTTGGAAAGATGTGCTTGATGACTGACGGCTGCTCTGGACTTACCGTGTCTCCTTTGGGCCCTGGGGGGCCAGGAATTCCTCTAGGACCTTGACCCCCCTGCAGGAGAGAAGAGAAAGGGCAGACAAGACATATTCAATTACCACAATAGTGAGGACATGTCTAAGAGATGATCATAATCACCACGCGACTCTGCAAAGGAGGACGCTTGTAGACTAATTTGACTCACTCTGTCTCCCTTGGGACCTGCTTCTCCTGGAGGCCCTCGCTGTCCCTGATCCCCCTGTATGAAAATTAAATGTTGTTAATATAAGCAAAAGGTACTTACTGAAATACTTTTGAAGAATTAGAAAGCATCACCCACATTATCTAACCATTGCTCTAAGAAATATTTTTATAAAAATGATGTTGTCTTAAAAACTGATATTGCTATAGAGGTAATTGAGACTTCCGTGTCTTTTGTTTTAAGCATATAATGCTTCTGTGCTCTTCGGATATACACATACATCAGGTACCAAAAAATGTATACACATTTTAAGAAAGGAAAAACTATATTAAAATTCTAATATGCAAATCACATTTGACTTCTGTAATTATAAAAAATACAAGCTACAACACACAACACAACATGTTATCGGTATATATTGAGTATTACAATGTTAATACTTTTTTTCTTTATTAAAATGTATATACATTTTTGGGGTACCATTGTATAATAAAATTAAGATCCCTGCTGCATGAAGCAACATCAGTAACTACATCCACATATCAGCTAAACTCATTAACTGTTCTAGTGGGTTGAGGTTTGAATTAGTTGCCAATTTTTTCTCCATATTATTTAATTTCTAGGTCACTGTTAATGGTTTCTGTCAAAATCATCCAACTAATGTTGATACAAGGTACAGGTGGTAACAGATGAGAAGAAGTGTCTTCCTAAAATACAGCTTTTGTCGAATTGCTTAATAACTCTTCAACCTCAAATGGCTCTTTATTGGTACTAAATTAGTTCAAATAGCTTAGATTGCCATTAAAATTCTTCATAAGGTGGTTCAAACCTTATTTATTTAATCTTATCTTCTCAACACAAACGTTCCACTCCAGGCAGTGGCAGTCCCCAGGAAGCACTAACACCACCCACCCTCCTGCACTTTGCTGCCTTTCCTGTCCAGGATGGCCTCCCACACCAGCCTCCCTCTCAGGTCCTCTTCCATGGGTTACCCTGTCACATGCTCTACTACTTAATCGCCCAGTTTATCCCTGAGTTATATTCTATCTTTCCCACCGGATCATAGGACCTTGATAGCTGGAGATTCGAGTTTACTTATACTTTTTACTGCTTAGAGTCGCAGTAACTATCGCATTTCTATTATAGGCTCCATATATCATTTTTTGGTAAAGAAGTGAATATAAAAGGCGTCATAATAATGATGCCTGTATCTATAGCAACCAAAAGATGGAATGATAAAATCAGACACCATACAGAAGGAAAAGGATAAAACTTCCCAGGAACTAGAAATGCGATAGTTACTGCGACTCTAAGCATCCTGACAGCGAAAGCTAACGGAAAACAAAGTTTACAGGAATGCTTAACAATCTCACCATACCTATATGGAAAAAACAATCAAGTCAGAAGGACATTTCTCTGTGTGCAAGAAAGAGAGATGTTTGTCTCAATTTTAAAAAGGTAAAAATATAAAAACTATTCCCTATTTTTCACCTTAATTCTTCACATGTAAAAGATACTTTGACACACACAGACATACACAAAGCAAAAAAAAAATATATCATTGCTAAAAAAAATCTATCATTGGGTTTTGCCAAAGTAAAACCACTTACAGGTGCACCAGGAAGGCCCTGAGGCCCAGGTTCTCCATCTAAGCCTCGAGCGCCCTGCATAAAAACAAGACAAAGAAATAAAATTAAAATCAGCCACGTATGTTAAAGGGCACATCCATCTTTCTAAAGAAATTTAATAGCAGGTGAAAGGAGGTTTTGTGTTTATTACTCTGTTTGTTGGTAAGCCTTGAGAAGCTTTTACTCAGACACCTCAGATATGAAAACACTAGTTCACATCTAATCCTCGCTGTAACAGTACTGGTACGTACACATAATTTTTTATACCACTCTGGATGTTTTAAGTAACCTCGGCTTCCATTCTCCATTATGGACATGAACTGAACATTGGTACTTATTCAATAGAAGGGTAAATCTACAGGAGGAGATCTGCCAGCCTCCCTCCAGGGTTCTCAGGAATGTCTATGGAAATTCATTAATGGTGAAACCATGGAACTTCCAAGCTCTGTTGGGATTTGTAGGATCCTGGATCCCCTACCAAGATCTAGAGGTCCAGCCATGTGATTCAGATGAATTGTTGTAAGGACCTGAGCATCCCTCTCCTGTCCTGGATAGATGTGAGGTTCAGCCTAATTTCTCAACAATGGATCCAACCTACCAAGTGACTGCATAAGAACTATCCAGAGCTTGATAAATCTAACTACCCTGGAATGATCTCTGACTTGGCTACATGCTGTACATATCACCTCTAATTTTCATTATGAGAATTGTAATGTGATTTTGAAATGAAAGTACACTTCTCTCTATAAATACTACCTCACCAAATACAGCCCCCCTTTTTAGATCTTTTTATCATCTCCTAAGTGGATAAGGAGGTGTACAGACAAAACTGAACAGTCTGCTAATGAACCAGGTTGAGGAAGGGAGATGATAAAGCATATGGAAAATAGACAAAAGAATACTGAATAGATGTCAAGCCAAGAAAACCAGGTGGACAGCATCTGTGGTAAGAATTAAAATTAGAAAATCTTGGATGGGAGGTTCAGACATAGGTAGGATGAAAGAATACAACTGAGGCAGTGGTACCACAGAGCCTTGGAATTCTTGGCTCGCTAAGAACCAGAACAGAGCAGAAGGCATTTTGCATTCACCAGGGCAGAGGAGATTTGGAAGACACGAAAAGGACCTTGAATTTATCATTCACCTTGCATTATGAGAGCAGAGCCAGCCTTTGCATTACAGAAATGTCTTTGATGCACTCACCAGCTCTCTCTCTTCTCCTGGCTGTGCAGTATGAGCTCAGACCCAAACAGCTGTTACTAGGTAACCACTCCACGGGTCTGAGTTCACAAGAAGAGCTTGAAGAGCTTTATTTTTTTTTTTTTTCTTCCTTTTTTCTTTCAAGCAATTTGACAGAAATCAGGGGAAATGGGAAATTTTAACCAAATAGAAAAATATCCCCAATAAGGAACATATCAAGAACAGTAAATAGGTTTCAAAGTGAGGGGCCGCCTGTTTTAGTGGGTGATTTAAATCCAGAAAAAGTGAAGGCTTAGGCATCAGCAGCTTCAAAATAAATGGGGTTTATTATTTCATAAACCAAGAGATGCATACTGAATATTACTTAAGGTTAACATGAATATAGAAATACGAAAGAATATGTTTTTACAGATACAAAATTTTTAGGAAAAAATAGTCTAGAGGAGGAGGGAGAGGAAATCAGGCAGAACGAAAATACTTAGATAGGCAAAGAGCCTGAAAAAAAAAAAAAATGAAATTGAAAGAAAAAATTATAAATAAGACAGACCTTTTATTCACAAAAATGTGCAGCTTTTTTAAAAAAAGAAATTAAATATTTAATTTCATTTATTGAACATCTACATTGTACAACTTATTGTTATTGCATTGTTAATAAACAGCTCTAAGTGGCTGTGTGGGACATAAATTAGCCATCAAGGCTCTAAAGAGAACAAGGGCAGGGTCAGAAGTGGTAGTCGACAAAGATGCTCTGTGTATCTTCAGGAGCCTACAGGTGGATCTAGTGCCCCAGGACTGTCCTGACTTCTCCCACCTTTCCCTTTCTGCCTTCCCTGTCTTTGCCTCAATTGCCCAGAGGCACTCTGGGCACTCTCAGTGTTAATCAGTGCTAACCACCCATAGTGATAAACAGATAAAAGATAATAACCCACTTATTCTAAGTTACTCAAGATAATTTAAAATATATAATACATAAGCATCAAGTGTACTGCTCACTCCTATCATTCGTGCTTACAACAGAAATGTGAGCATCAAATAAAAAGTCACATTGCTAAAGATGTTATTTTTAAATGGCCAAAATTTAAATATTTAACACATGTTGATATTATAGCATCATCATCATCATCTTACTTTTCCCCCTTTATCCCCAACTATGCCGGTGATGCCTCTCAAACCTTGAGCTCCCTGGAAACATAAAAAACAAATGTGAATTATTTTAATTAAACACGTATTTTTTTTAAAGTTCATCCAGGAGAAGGATTTATCATAACCAAAGGTAACACTCAAAGCTAGCCACTTTATATGAACAAACTTTTCAAATTTAGAAAGGAAATCCAAGGAGAATTCTTCTGATGGCAAAATGTTTCTATAAATTTCTGAAGACTTACACAAAACAGGAGTTAGCAAAATAACTCATGACAAAAACAGTAAATAGCAGCATAAGAGAAATTATTATTACATATTTTGACTTATCTCTTCACCCATATACAGAACTGCTATTCCTACCTTCTTCATGACTTATAACTCCTTGGCATGTAAAATGATTGGTAAACCTTGGAATAATTTTTCCCCACCCACATAGGCCTTCAAAGGCAATAGGTTACCAGGCTAGCCCATAAAAGTTTATGAGCTAGAAATGGGGCTGGAGTCTCCACCAATCACTCGTTATCACTGTACATTATACCATTTCTATGATAAAAGGCCTTCTGAATTCCAAGTTGGAGCAGTTGGACTCATCCCACCCCATTTCAGGCACAGGAGTGGGTGCCCCTAAAACTGAGGTGGTAGGCATGATTTCTAAGATCCCTTTCAGTACTAAAATGTTGCCATTCCTGATTCTCTAGCTTCATAGCAGTTCTCCAGAAATGGATCCTGTAAGGCTGAGCTTTGTGCAGTCCCTTGGGGGAAGCTCTGCGTGGACGCCCCATTAGGAAAGTGGGATAGCTGTTTGCAGACAACGTGCTCACTATCCACATAGCTTAAGATAAAGTAGCTCTAGGTCAATCATTCCCCTATCTCTTCATTTGAAATGACCAAGTATTCTTGCAGGTCAGTCACAGATCCTATGTAGATCACTCAGGAATGACCTGAAATCCAAAGGCACAGGATGATTCAGCTTAAGATATAGCCACTTAGGCTGTCAAGTGAGATGTGGCCATGTCAGATTAAAGCTGCTCTTTCTTGTGCAGCTCATTTACTGACGCTAAAGATAATTTTACAAAAAGAAGTTTTAAAAGATTGGCTCAGTGCCTGGGGCTCAAGCAGCTAAGGCACCAGCCATATACACCTGAGCTGGCAGGTTTGAATCCAGCCCGGGCCTGCCAAACAACTGACAGCTGCAACCAAAATATAGCCAGGCATTGTGGCCAGCGCCTGTAGTCCCAACTACTTAGGCGGCAGAGGCAGGAGAATCGCTTGAGCCCAGGATTTGTAGGTTGCTATGAGCTGTGATGCCACAGCACTCTACCCAGGGCAACAGCTTGAGGGTCTGTCTCAAAAAAAAAAATAAAAATAAAAATAAATTGGGTCCATAGCAGTGACATGAGAACACCACATAGCGTCTCTTGAGTGTGACTGCTTTGAAGGTCAGAGCTTTGTACAAATATTCCAAGGAATATTTTGTTTAATCTGTGCATTGCTTTATATTTGTGCATGTATATTTAAAAAGTGAAAATTTATAAGCTTTTAGAAACATTTGATCATACCTATTCCCAGAGAGCAAAAGGTCTGCAAGCACTAAGGACATCCCCCTCGTGGAGCACTACACCCTCGCAGCATCCAACATAGATCATTAATCCACAAAAACACTTTTGAGAATGTTCTTTGCAAAATCCTGTTCTGAAAATCTTTAGAAATAGATTTTAAAAAGTAACTTTAAAAGCCAACCATATTTACATCAGATCAAAAAAAAAAAAAAAGCATATGTCTCTTACACCATGTGTCACCATCTCCCACCTGTGAAATAGAGTCCAGGTTCTACCGTCTCATATGAAAAGCTCGGGGAAGGAAAGCTTCTGGAAAAAACATCCTGCATGCCACAGATTAAAGTTCTCACATGGCTTAAAAACAGGGACCATTTCCTCCAGAGTCTTTAGCTTACTTTTCCTTAAGCTATAGGTTCCCCAAAACAGTAATCTAAACAGCTCCCTGCACCCTGTTTAAAAGACCAGTCGTAAGGGGAAGAGCAGAACAGGTGAAGGGCGGCTTTGTGTTTGCCTTAACTTTTCCTGGTCTATACCTTTGCTAGTTGCAATATTCAATGAATATTCTGCAGCTATTATTTCTATAACTGATATTACTCATTTTAACAGGAAAAAAGTGTACCATTTCCATTTTCACATAGTACAAAAGTAATGTAAATTCTGATTTAACAAACATTTGAAATTGAAGTATGTTAATGTCCCTAGTTACCTTACTATGAATATTATTGCAGAAATCTGCCAAAGCATAAGGAACCACATTTTTATAAAAGGATATTATTATGAGCAATTAAGTATGTTTTAATTATGATGATTACATACTGGAATAAGCTGTATTAATCCCATGGATGTGACACCTATTGTATATGGAGAGTACACAAAATTTTCTCATTATATCATGTAATAATGTTAGAGAGCATAGAAGACATAAAACAGCCTCCTGTGCTTAATGTAGGCTTTTAGATTTCCTAGCCTTGAGATTGAGTAAATAAATGTATGTAATTATAGGTATAATCTTTCTGCTAAAAAAGTACTTGAATGTACAATGGGGACTCTCTTATTTTGAAAATTTGGTTATCTTCCAACGCTGGCTTGGCAGAAAACTAGAAAACAACGTGTTAATGTAATGCTATTCATCCAAGTGCTAAATAGAAAATATCCCAAGAGTCATGAAAAAAATGAATATTTGCATATCCTGTTTCAATATTTTTTTAAAAAATACTTTACTGGAGGTCCTTGAGCTCCAACTTCTCCCAGTTCTCCCTGGTCACCTTCTTCACCCTAAGAAACAAAAGAAAAAGCAAATCAACACAGAAATAGGCTCAGTCCAACTCAGTTATTTTAAATTCATTTGTCACCCCCAGAATTATTCTACTTTCTTAAACTATTTTTCTTGTAAAGGTAGAGCATTCAAAAAATAGAGACGTATACAAATAAATCAGTCACACAAATCCACCAATTAACTCTAAATGCCAATAACTTTAAAAACTCCTTTCAAAGTTTTTCTAAAGATAGGGAGAGAGGAAGAGAGACAGAGACGAGATTTATGCCTTGCAAGCATGTGTCTGGAAGGGGAGTATATTATTTTTTTAAATGATCATATTATATAAAATATTCTATAAGTTACAATATTTTTAATTATAATTTCCATTTTAGTTTTTCTTGCTACAGTTTTTTCCCACATACAATTTTTTAAGGCAAATCAGCCTTTTCTTTCATGGCTTGTCCCTTTGATGTCACTTTTCATTATAGTTACTCTTATTTATTATATTTTCCTAAATGTTTTAAAATTTATTTTTATTTTTTCTAATAATTCTAACTATGAGGGTACATACAATTAGTCCACCTTGTTCACATTGTAAGGCAAAGTCTAAGCTGGAGCTAAATCCCTCGCACAGGAAGTGTGTCACGTGTTCCTGCTGGAAGGAGCCCACTAACCTGCCCCCCCTTTTTAGATTGAACTGAGGTTTATAGCAGCCTAATGTATAGTTGCAAGGGTCTGGAAACCATCTGCCCTCCAACACATAAAGGGATTAATAAATTGTGGTCCGTGTATATCATGGAATACTATTCAACTATAAGAAAAGATGGAGATTGTGTATCCTTTGTTACAACTCAGATGGGTTTGCAGAACACTTCTGAGTGAAGTATCACAAATGGAAAGACAGGCACCACAGGTACTCAACACCAACTTGAGTAGGTTAACAACAGTGAGCTCACACGAGAGATGTTCCTGAAACATTTACTTTTCCAGATGAACTTGAGAATGACCAGGTAGATCTTCACAAAAGTACCACTTGCTTTTATTAGGACTACGTTAAACTAATGGATTAATACAGAGAAAATTTAAATCTTTATAAGAGTGAAACTTTCTATCCTGGAACTCAGTATATCTCCTAACTAAGTCAAATCTCTCTTTCTATTTTCATTTCCAACAATAAATTTTTGTTCCTTTCTTCACATCAGTCTTGAAATTTCATTTTATTCAGAGATATTTTGATTATTTGGTTGCTATTGCCCATGGGATTTATTTCCATGATTGTTTTGACTTTTAGATATTAATTCTATAACCTCTCATATATTGTAAAACGTTAGAATATTTCAAAAAGAAGTTTAACTGCTATCTCCTATAGGAAGGTTAATTTATGGACTCTGAAAAATCATTTTCTCTCTGATAAGCATTTTACCTCTTTATAATAGAAACACTACTCTCCATTTTGTACAGTAATAGCTATCTTAAATTGTGAGGTTCATTATAAGAAAAATACATCATGTTTTTGTTTTGTTTTGCTTAGAGATTGGGCGTGGGGTGGGGTGTATCACTCTGTTACCCAAACCTGGAATATAATAGCTCGATTATACCTCACTGCAGCCTTGAACTCCTGGGTCAACCAACTTTCCCACCTGAGCCTCCTGAATTTGCTGGAACTACAGGAGTGCACCCTCACACTTGGATTTTTTTTTTTTTTTTAAGAGACGAAGCCTTGCTATAATGCACAAGTTGGTTTGGAACCTCTGGCCTCAAGCAATCCTCCTGCCTCAGCCTCCCAAAGCGCTGGGATTATAGGCATGAGCCACCACACCAGCCTATTTTTAATATTACACACAGAATATTAAATTAAAATAATTTTTATTCTTTATTATATGATTCAACGCATAAATTTTCTTGCTCCACGCACTACACTTTATATTTAGAAATATTCACAAAAGAAGGAAATACTGTAGTATAGAAAATTTAACAGCACTATTAATACAGAACTTTTAGGCATACAACACAAAGAACTATGCTATGCCTTATCATTTATATTCGAGTTTTAACTGAATTCAGAAAGTCTTATAAATGGTTTTTAGTCTCATAGTTATATTCGGATTATATTCTATTAGAAGCTGTGATTGACAGTGGGAAGAGACAGTCTCAATGGGAAAGACAATGAATTAGCCAGTTTATGGAGTGGATAATCACCACATGTGCATAATTAAATACAACTTGTATTTCCTTATGAAACTCTAGAACTAGCTATAAAAACAACAGTGATTGATATGTTTATTACAATTTTTTTTTATAGCAGGGTAAAGGGTATTTCTCCATCAACCTTGTAATAATATATTTGAATTAAATATTTCACTGCAGATGAAAAGCACACAATTAATCAATAAACAGGATGTTAAATCACGAATTTAGGAGCAGCAATTTATTATGACTTTGCTGAAAGAATTTTGCATGAATACGCATGTGCTGTAGGATGTTGCCAGTGCCACAACATTTTAATTATAGAAATTTTATTATTCATTCTTATATTCACAGCACTCCTTAAAATCTCCACTAATTTGCAGAGTAAATGCAAGCAAAGTCGTGAATGTAAATACAAACTTCAGGCCGCCAGGCTTTTTATCATTCTGCTTTCAATTTAGGTTCAGTCCATCTGTCAGCCCTTCCAAGGTCCTTTCTTCAGCAAGCTTTGTCATCTTCTCTATTTTCAAAGATCTCACTTAATGTGTCAAGTGACACAAAAATGCGAAATAAGGAAATTTTTTCAACAACTTTCATTGAAAATTTTGGCCAATTACCTGATATACCACGAAATCTTCAGGTTCCCTACTAAAGACCAAACCAAATTTGAGAGTTCGGGTAACTGATTTGTATAGATGTAAAAATACTAGTTTCATGTGGAGAATGGAGAGACAGGCTGTTGGACAGCTCCATCCCCACATCCTATGGGATGAGGCAGTGGAAGTTTCCCAAAAGAAAGGCTCTCCAAAAAAGGAAGGCGTGCAGAACATCAAAAATAACAGAATTTTACTATACCCGCTTTACTATGTACATTACCTCATGGATTTCTTTTGATGTGATTTAATATTCTTACTCACCTGTTTTTTGTTGTTTTTTTTTTTTAGTTAGAGCTAACATTCTATCATATGGATAATCAATTTAACCAGTTTCCTGTGATTAGACATATGTTTTTCACTGTGAGCCCCCAGCTTTTAGAATAAACCCTGGTACACAGCAGGTATTTAATAAATATTCGCTAAATTTTTTAAATTATAAACTTCGAGATTCAAAGGAGAATGGATACCCAGAGACATTTCCAAAGTACTTGATTTTTTTTTTTTTTTTTCTCCAGTTTGACATCAGGCCTCCAGCAGTTATATTGCAGATACACAAAATTCCTTAACTATTCACAGCCTACATGATAAAAGACTTTTAAAATAAATGTCTACACTGTAATAGTGTACAGAAAATTGGCCTATTTATTCTGATTATTGAGGTTTTTCAATAGACTGATTTTAGCTAAAGAGTTCAGGATATTAATGCGTGAAGACATTGATAAATTGCCTTTCCAGCTCTTGACTTTCAAAGAAAAAGACTAATCTTCTGCTTCTACTCCAGAAAGAGCTCAAAGGACATAGTCAACAAAGTCCAGAGGACCTGCATTTTCAGTAAGAAAAGTATGACTTTGTGAAATGTTATAAAATTCACGGAGACAAAAATTCTACTATGCAGAAAGTCAAATACTTAGATACTTAAAAATGACTTACCTTAGCAGATATAAAAAGAGCAAATTGATTACTTTGCTTTAAATTACGACCTAGGATTTTCTCTAGGGCATCCCCACCCCAACACAAGTTGTGCTATGGATCCCATGTTTCTATCCAGATAATAACATAAGTTTTTGCTAACCTCCAGCTTTCTCGAAATCTAGGTTATATCGACACGAGATCAGAAATAAACAGATCAATTATTTCAGAACTTGAGATGAGAGGCTATAGGCCAATTACGATGCTAGTCTCAGCAATGCTTGTTATAAAATTTGCTAGTCTCAGCAATGCTTTCCATAAAGTTTTACAAATGCCATAAAATTTTGTCTGGCAGGGTGGAACAACTAGCTGAATAATGTTTGACTATCAGGAGCATCAGGGGAGAAAGCTGAGTGTGATTGATTTGAGAAGGAAAGAAGGGAAAAAGTGAAAATGCCTGCTGTCTTTTCTGCAGGTGTTTTTTTATAACTGAACAACTTCAGACTATTATGTTTAGTCAGAGATTGATCCATCTTTTGTTAGCACTTATTATTTGAAAAAGGAGGGTGAAATATAATGCTTTATTATTATTATTATTTCTGTAACTCCTTGTATTGAAAGTGATCACTACCTCATAATCACAATTTACCCGATACACACTCGTTTTCTTTACCTTGTGTCCTTGTCTTCCTGGTTCACCAATTTCTCCTTTAGCCCCTTTATGACCCTAACAAATGCAAAATATATATATATATATAAATGGTCAGCCTTGCCACAGAAAAATAGTTGAAAGACTCACAAAGTGATCCTGTTTCCCCTACATTGGTATCAATGAGAACAAGGTTACGTCACAAAGAAAATTACTGCTTGAAATGACCTTAATAGCACCATGTATATTACAGGACTGCTGTATACAATAAATATGCTTTAGTTAACAGGAAAACGCTGTTCTAAAATAGCAACACACTTCATTGATACTTGCCTGCTGTTCCCCAGATCCCCATTTGCCCAACTTCCTCCTGCAGTTGGGGTAA
>CAUYPK010014640.1:0-40219 GCA_963574355.1 Loris lydekkerianus
GGTGGGTGTGCCGCGTGATATGCAGTCGGCTGGATGGCAGGCGTGGGGTGGGTGAGCAGGTGATTCGGGAGCCAGGGAGGGAGGGCCGGGGTGGTGCAGGAGGAGATGGAGGAGCCAGGCAGGGTGGGCCAGTGAGGTGCAGGAGGAGATGGGGGAGCCAGGGAGCGAGGGCCAGGGAGGCGCAGGAGGAGATGGGGGAGCCAGGCAGGGAGAGCCGGGGAGGCTACGGATATGGAGGAGCCAGGCAGGGAGGGTTGGGGAGGCATAAGAGGAGATGGAGGAGCCAGGCAGGGAGGACCAGGGAGGCACAGGAGATGGAGGAGCCAGGCAGGGAGGGCCGGGGAGGTGCAGGAGATGGAGGAGCCAGGAGGGAGGGCTGGGGAGGCACAGGAGAGGGAGGAGCCAGGCAGGGAGGGCCGGGGTGGTGCAAGAGATGGAGGAGCCTGGCATGGAGGGCTGGGGAGGCACAGGAGGAGATGGAGGAGCCAGGCAGGGAGAGCCTCCTCATAAGCAGCAGGGGACCAGCCCTGGGAGATGCTTCAGCTGCAGGCTCCCAGCCCCAGGACTGTGGGAGGGTCAGTCTTGTTGTCATAGGGGGGCACACGTCCAGGTAGCAGGGAATATCACCCAGGAGGCTACAGACACAGCAGCAAAGGCCATTCCTGAGCAGGGGGCTGGGCCATGGGGCAGCCAGGCAGGAGGAACTTTTGCTTTCATGCTATATTCTCTGCCTATTCGAAAACAAATGCTTTTAAATTTTAAAATAATGTTTAATAAAAACCTTTCCTAACATACATAAGAGAAATGCTTATATGATAAATACAAGGAAAATGTAGAATCTTAAAAAAAATAATAAAAATAAGGCTGGACATGGTGGCTCACACCTGTAATCCCCGTACTCTGGAGGTTGAGGCAGGTGGATTGCTGAGCTCACAGATTCGAGACCAGCCTGAGCAAGAGTAAGACCCCATCTCTACTAAAAATAGAAAAACTAGCCAGGCATTGTGGCGGGTGCCTACAGTTCCAGCTACTCAGAAAGCTGAAGCAGGAGGATTGCTTGAGCTCAAGAGTTTGAGGTTGCTGCGACCTATGACATCACAGCACTCTACCCAGGACAACAGAGTAAGACTCTGTCTCAAAAAGAAAAAAAAAAAAAACAGAATAAAAAGAAAACAGAGTCAAAAAATTATCTTATCTTTAGAGGAAGAACATCTTTCTAAGCACACAAATAAGGGAAGAAATCATAAAGAAAAAATGTGATCAATGTATCACCACTCCCAAATGTGTAAGCCTTTTGAATGCCGGCCTGGGCACGGAGGTTTGGGCCCTGAAGGCAGCCCTGGGAGTGGCCCACAGGTTAGCGTGCATCAGACAACTGCCTGGTTGAAAGTTGCCTCAAGGGTGCAGGTCATAGAAGGAGGGTCCATCCCAGTGTACTGACAACTCAGACGACAGGAGGCTCTGACCGCTTGTCGGGCTGACACTCAGGATAGGGACAGCCACCATGGGAGCGAGTGGGTGCTCCTTGCCCTCCCTGGGCTCATGAAGGGGGAGTATCCCAAGGCTTAGAGAGATAGGAATGCTGCCACGCTGTCACCCACTCTGGAAGGGTCAGACGGTGGCTGTCACCAGCAGTCTGGGAAATAGCTCTGAGGCCAGCACCCCTGCCAGCTGGCACTGGCTCCACTCTAAAGGCTGCAGCCCACAGGGGAGTGTGGCTACTTGACAGAGAAACTGGACTTCAAGGACACTATCTGGCCCCAGGGTGGCAGGGCCAAGGGCCAGCTGCTAGGTGCCAAGGGCGAGGTGGGCATGTCAGTACCGGGAACCACAGAGCCAGGCACAGTCAGGGCTGTCCGACCCGTGCAGACCTATGAACATGACCAGGTCACCACTGTGTTCCCAGAAGGGACAGACAGAAGCTCCTGAGCACTGACAGATCTGACCAAGCAAAAAACATCAGGTCAAGGGACAAGAGTCGCCCTCCAGGCTAAGCACAGAGTCCCTGCCCTCTGCCAGTTCCCAAGCCCAGACCCCTGGAGTGGAGGCCGGACTTATCCCACTGATCCTCCCCAGGGACCCACAGCCTTCACCAGGGTGGGTGTTCCCAGGGCCAAGGGGATGGCCAGGCCCTCTAGGCACACTGAACACAGAAGACCTGAATGGTCCCTGAGCCCCAGGCAGGTGCGTGGGCAGGTGATCCTGGCATCCTGGAGCAGACCCAATGCACAGTGGGCCCACCCTGTGGCTGTTTCCCTGGGTCCAGAGTGTACTGTGGAAAGAGACGCACAGGCGTGAGCCCTTCATGCTATCCCGACCGCGAATCTCCAAGAGCAGCTGAGGACACTTGTCCCAGAGCTGGGGGCACTTTCCAAAACTCATGAGAAGATTCTGTCTCAAGGAGATGCAGAGTGAAAGGGGCAGAGGGTTTGCCTGCCAAGGAATCGCAGTGGGGTGGGACCTCGGTATCAGTGAATTGCAGAGACCTGCACCTGTGGCCCAGCTTGTGTCTTGTAAATCTCTAAGGATTTACCACCTGGAGATGACCAGAGATGCCTGGAGGTCCCCCAAATTGTCAATGGCCTGGACATCCTGCCAAAAGGCCTGGGTGAGTGTGGGGCCGGTGGCTTCACCACAGAATGTTCCATAGCCCTTAAATTCATCTTCTCAGTTTCCCCAGTAAACCACTGGGCAAAAGAGGCTCCCAAGCACTCTGAGGCCAGGACAGCTTAGGGGCAACCAGGTGCCTGTGCCCCCAAAAGAAGCAAACCCTGCCACACCCATCACAGCCAGCAAGTGCTGCCCTCACAAATCCTCACAGAGGCCACTCCATCCTCAGGTCCCTGGGAGCTGCTCTAAGTCAGAGAAGTTGAGAGGTATTTAATGAAAAGAACTGCAGTACAGAATTGTCCTCAAGAATGCTCCCAACGACGTGGACAACATCGGGGAGAGCGGGGAGGAGAGGAGAGGAGAGAGGCAGGGAGGAGATGTATTGAGAGGTGAAGTCTGTTCACCTCCTGGGCAAAGAGAGGGGAATGTTTTCTCCCATATTCTGTTCTGTGTTCTCCTCCCTCCCTTGATCCCTTCCTCCCTCCCTTCCTTCTTCTGTCTCTGTCTTTTTTTCTTCTTTCTGTTTTAGAGTTCTCCCTCTGTCACCCAGTCTGGATTACAGTGACATCAAAGCTCAGAGCAACCTCAAAGTCTTGAGCTCAAGGGATCTTCCCACCTCAGCCTCCCGAGTAGCTAGGACCACAGGTGTCCACCACACCTGGCTAATTTTGTATTTTATTTCATTTTACTTACTTATTTACTTAATTAATTATTGGAGACAGAGTCTCACTCTCTTGCCCAGGCTAGAGTGCCATAGTGTCATAGCTCACAACAACCTCAAACTCCTGGGCTCCAGGGATCCTCCTGCCTCAGTCTCCCAAGTAGCTGGGACTATAGGCTCACTGTGTCACCACGTCCAGCTAATTTTTCTATTTTTAGTAGGGGAAGAATCTCACTGGTGCCCAGGTTAGTCTCAAACTCCTGGCCTCAAGCCTCCCAGAATGCTGGTATCACAGGCACGAGCCACCACACCCAGCCATGTTTTCCAGTTTCTATCACAAGCACCTGCAACTTTGTATGAAGACAACGGTCTTGGGCACCCCTGCCCCCAACTGCTGGCTTGTGAGTCAGAGGCTCCCACGTCACTGCAGAGGGCAGGGCAGACCTGGCATCACTCACAAAGTAAAGACAGAAAGGGCCAGGCTGGCCCCGGGGTCACATGGCCATAAATTCCTGCCCCCTGCACCTCAGGCACCATTTAATGAGATCAAACAACACAATAAAGGAAGAGGATCATAAAGAAGGCAAATGTCAGCCAGCAGCCGGGCAGGTCCCACATCCGGTCCACGGCTGCTGCGGGGCCTTAGGTTCTGTGGGGCTGGGGACCCTCAGACTCTGGCCTGAGGTGGAAGGGACAGGAGGGTGAGACCTGGCCTTGTGTCCCAGCAGGTCTCCAGGCCACACTCCAGCCTTAGCTCAGGGGTGTGGACACCTGGTTGCCTAGGGGGCTGCAGGTGGGTTTGGGATGTCCTTCCAGGGACAGAGGAGCTCAGACAACCAGATCCCTCCGCAGCCCCTTAGGGGAGGTGTGGCTCAGACTCTCCCACCTCGGACCCGGCAGGAGCAGGCAACTCCTGTGCTGCTATAAGACTGTGAAATGGCTGCTGGGGACATAGTGTGGGGGCTCCTCAAAAACTTAAACAGGGTCACCATATGATCTAGCAATCCCACTTCTGGTGTACCCCAAAAGATTTGAGACTCCCCAAAAGAAAGTTGAGACTCTCACATTACTGGTACACCATGCTCACAGCAACTCAGAGGTGCAGACAGCCCCAGGACCACCGACAGGTGGATAGATCCACAAACGTGGCCCATCCCACGACGGAACCTCACCCGGGCTTCACAGGAAGGAGAGACCCACACAGGCCGCATGCAGGCAAGCCTCGGGGACTCTATGCCAGACACACAAGGACACACACTGTTCAACGACATGGCACAGTCAGTCAGGGGGACAGAGAGCAGAGGGTAGTCACCAGGGGCCACAAGGAGCTGGGGAGGAGGCCGGTGCTTGACAGGGACAGGGCATCAGTATGAGAAGATGAGAAAGTTCTGGAGATGGAGAGCAGTGACAGCTGCATGCACTGTGACTGTTTAGTGCCGCTGAGCTGTGCATGTAAAAATGGTGAGGATGGGGCCAGGTGTGGGGGCTCACTCCTGTAATCCCAGCACTCTGGGAGGTCGAGGCAGGCAGACTGCTTGAGCTCAGAAGTTTAAGACCAGCCTGAGCAAGAGCAAAACCCTATCTCTGCTAAAATAAAAAAACTAGCCAGGTATTGTAGCCTGTAGTCTGAGCTACTCAAGAGACTGAGGCAGGAGGATTGCTTGAACCCAGGAGTTCAGGGTTGCTGTGAGGTATGATATCACAGCACTCTGGAGTGGGAGACAGAGTGAGACGCTGTCCTCCCCCAGAAAAGAAAGAAAGAAAGCGCAGATTTAACACAGCAACAAAGATCATTATTTTCTTTTACTCTGTTCCTTTTGGAAAAAACACCTCTGACCAAACTGCCCCAGTCGTTCCTTCCAGCAACCTGGCCATGCAGCCAGCTGGAGGGGGCTCAGGGCTCCTCCTGGGAGTGGGACGGGGTGTGGGGGGCAAGGAGACCACAGGTACTAGGGATGTGGAGGTTCACAATCCTGGGCCCTCTTTCCCTGTGGGTGCTGGATATGGAAGTATCGGGAGCGGCCTGTGGGCCCGGCAGACGAACTCGCCTGAGCACTGTGCAAACGCAGGCAACTGCTCAGTCTATGAAAATAGCTCAGCCGAGGTGGGGACCACATCTATAGTCCCAGCACTCTGGGAGGCCAAGGCAAGACAATGGATGAAGCCTGGGAGTTTGAGACCAGCCTGGGCAACAGGGACCAGAAGGACCTTGGCAGAGGTGAGCTGCCCAGTCCCTGGACAAAGTGACTGCCCTCTACCTGCCTTTTCTGGGCCTCACTTTCCCTCCTGGTCACTGACAGCCTCTCCAGGCTGGCACCCACTGCTGGGTGGAGTCTGTGCAGGTGGAGGGACGGCGGGTGCACACCCGCAGGCCTGCAGAGGCGCGGGCCAGCCATTCGCCAGCTCCTTCAAGGAGCAAACAAAGGCAACCAGTTCCCAGGAAGGGCTGACAGCTGTGGGCCAGGTGGGAGGAAAGTCCACCAGCAGGGTCAGCTGTCCGGACTGCAGCCTCGCCCGGGTTTATGGCCAGGTCCTGTTGCGGGCATGAGTCCAAGGCCACCACCCTTCCTCCTGCCAGCATCTTCCCGGAACCAGCAGGGCAGTAGGGACCAGCCCTAAGAGAGAGGACTGGTCTAGACAGGACAGAGAGAACAAGCCACTGGTCTTGCTGTAGGATCAGGACCATGTCACAGAGCGTGGAGGGGGATAACCCCCCTATTTGGCCTCCTGGAGTCCAAGGCTGCTCAGCCACCCTCCTGCCCAGGGTGGACATGCCTGGGGAGGTGGATGTGACCAGAAGAGCTGGGACTGGGTGCCTGTGTGGGGTGCAGTGGGTGCAGCAGCAGAGAGAGCCCCCTGCCCACCAAGCTGATCGTGTGACCTCCTGCCTGTCAGAGAAGAACGTTTGGAGGGTCGGGGGTGGGGGGGGCCAGGGCTCAAGGGAGGGCTGGGTCTGAGGGTAGAGTGTTAGGACTGAGGGGGCTGAGTGTGGCTTGGGTGGGAATTAGGGGCAGGAACCCAGCCCAGATAAGGGTCAGCACCGGGATCTGGTTCACTCAAGGACATTGCACCAGTACTCCCATGGACAGGACCTCCCACCTAGGAGTGTGAGCAGCCAGGTACCTGGGCCCTGGTCAGTGAGGAGGGCTCTGCTAGCTACTACCCATCCCTGAGTGGATGCAGTCCCCAGATCCTGTTCCTGACCAGTCACAAGAGCTGACCACCCCCTTCAGGTGGCCCAGGATTCCCCAAAGGGACCAGCTGCCCTCACGCCCAGCAACACAGGCCCTAGGCTGGGGAGGGTGCTGCAGACACCTGGGCCTGGCCAGGCAGCCTTTCCTGGTTCTGCCTCAGGTGAGACCTGGTGCACAGAGGTTAAGGGCCCAGCCTACCTCTACCTGCTCTGCCCCTGCGGCTCCTGCAGCAGCTCCACCAGGCAGCAGGACGGGGACTCCAAAGAGCTGGGACTGAATGAAGGGAGGGGAGGGAAGGGGGAGGAGCTGGTGGGCCCCTAGGGCTGCGTGCCTCTGGAGAGTCTGGGGACCACAAGCCCTCACTGACCCTTCAGCACTGGTCCACTGTTTGCTCTGCATACAGTTGGTGCTCAGAAGAGCTTGCCACTGCTAGAGGGCAAGCCCACCAGACATCGCTGGGGTCCTGACCCTCACCTATGCCCTCAACAGCCAAGGAGAAGGCCAGGTCCTATCTTGGCTCAAGGGGGGTCCGCCCGGAGCAGCTCTATTTCCAGGGCTGGGGCAGTGCAGCGACAGGGGAAGTGGCCAAGACCCCGGCCTGAGTGAGGTCAGCTCCACCACCACACACGCCTGGGGAATTGTGGGGTCTGTGCCTGCTGGGGGGCCATGCCAGCCTTGCCCCAGGGCACACCCACCCCAAGCCCTGGCCTGAGGAACACTGTGGGAAGGGAATGTTCCGTGGGGCCCTGGGGTCACAGGAAGCTATCAGGGAGTCCTGTGGTCAGTGCTAGGACCCACACAGGGGCATAGTGGGGTGGGGGCAGCAGCCAGACATTGGGGGCCTGCCCAGGAGACATTGAGAAGCCCAGAGGGCTGTCCAGGGCTGGGGCAGGGCTGACCTTCCCAGAGCCTCACTGTCCCCGGAAACCCCCAGACTCACCTGGGCACTGGATAACATGCAGAGTCCTTGGCCCAGGGCCCTGAGTAGGTACCTGGAACTCCATGTCTGGCTAGAACCCCAGCCTCCCTGCAGAAATCCAGATGCCTAGGCTGCTGCCATGTCAAGCCTTGGGGCCCAGCAGAAGCTGGAAGAGCCCCCACACCCCCTCACAGGGGTCACAGGAAGGTGATGTCAGCTGGTGCAGGGCCTGTGGGCAGAGCACTTAGATAGGACTTAAGGCCACCATCAGGTCTGGGGTGGGGATAAGACCCAGGGGAGCCCCAGGGGAGCAGACCAATGGGTTGAGATGGTGTTGGGGGATGGGGGGGGGTCCGATGCCTCCAGCCTCCCTGACAGGTGTCAGGAGGCCCCAGCCCTGAGTCCTTGGAGCGCAACCACCAAGGGTGGAGGCCCAAAGCATCCTGGCCAGGATGCAGCTGCAGGGCCACCGTGTGTCTGGGGTCCAGGGTGCTGCCTCTTCTCAAAATGATGGGAAGCCAAGGAGGGAGGATCCCTTGGGCTCAGGAGTTCAAGACCAGCCTGAGCAACAGTAAGACCCCTTGTCTACTAAAAGTAGAAAAATCAGCCAGGCATGATGGTGGGCACCTGTAGTCTCAGCTACCCGGGAGGCTGAGGCAGGAGGATCACTTGAGCCCAGAAGTTTGAGGTTGCTATGAACTATAATGATGCCAGGGCAATCTACCAAGGGTACAGAGTGAGACTGTCTCAAAATAAGAAAAAAAAAGGACAAGACAGAAGGACAGGTTACAGCCTCACCAGGGATCCCTCAGGTCAGTCTGCTGGGAGCTCTCCCCTGGGTCCCCTTGAGATCACCTCCTGAGAGGCGTGTGGAGAGCCAGGCAGCTGGGGCCGCCAGAGCCCACATGTCACCACCTCCACCAGTTCCCTCAGGTAGCAGCAGGCAACCCAGAGACCTGTCCCACCTGCCCCTGGGTACTCAGGAGCTCCGCCTAGGCCCCAGGCCAGGGTGACCCCATGGAAGGTTCCAGAGGAGGGTAACACCCCAAAGTGCCACGGCCCACCAGCAGGTGGCACCTGGCACCTGCTCTGTCCCAGAGGAGGGCTGGATACCCCAGTGCATAGGGCCAGCTCCAGAGCCTGTCAGGTGGAGAGAGCTGGCAAGCTCACACTCTGGCTCCATTGTGGGACCTCTGGAACCGGCAAGACTAGTTTTGTACAATGGAAACCTGGGAGGAGGTGCTGGCTGGGGCCTGGCCTATAGGGTGGTGAGGATGTGAAGGAGTGCTGGGGCTCCCAGGCCACACATGTGTACTCTGCAGTGCACACTGGACATGCAGCACAGAACATGTACCTCAGGCATGCCATGCATAAGGCTGGCTATGGGTCTGTGCATGAGTGTGTGGCAAGGAGCCTGGGTGAGCATGGGCACCCACACTCTAGGCCGGGGCTGCTGTCCACGGGACCACTGGCCTGCTCTGAGGCCCCTGTATGGTGATGGGGCAGCAGGACCCATGGTCCCTGCCTCATTTCATGGCTCCCCTTGTCCCCCACAAAAATGGGCGTGCAGCCTCATCATCTGCAAACCATGCTGGTCCCTGTACGACCTGTGGTGGACACTGTGTGGGTACTAGGGTACCAGGTCTGCTTCCAGCATGGGGTTGGGGTGCCCGCTCCTCCACTTCCTCCCTGCATGACCTCAGGCAGGTCACTCCCCTAAGCACAGGGGTTCTTCCTCTGCATGGGGATGGTAGCCATAGAGTGGCCCAATAAAACCACAATGGTGGGAAGCCTCCGGCCAACTTCATGCACACCAGGGCCCTTTTGCTCCCTGGATACCTCTGGGCCAAGGGCTCTGTCCCCAGCTGGTCAGCTTGCCCTGGCTCTGTGACCTCCAGACCCTCCCAGCCTGGCCCCACTGACCCATGTCCAGTTGCGGTTCTCCCATCTGGGCCCCTCTCCACCTTCTGCTCCTGAGTTCTGCTCTGAGAAGCAGCAGAAAGGCTGCTGGCTGATGGCCTCCTTCTCCCAGGGCCCTGACCCTCCCTCACTGAAGCCCTCCCCTTCCTCAGCCAGGCCAAGGGTCTCACCTCAGGCCAAGATGAAGGTGGAGGGGCCCATACCATGGTTGCCCTGGATGGGGTCATGAACACCAGGCTCATGAATCCCCACCTTGTGCTCTGGATGGAAGAGGTAGGACCCTGTCTACCCTCTAAGGTCCTGCCCGTGGCCGGCCTGTGGAAGTTCATTTCCCACCATCTTAGGAGAGCCTCAGATGTCCCATGTTCTGCAGAGGGTCCTTGCTGTGCAGCTGGTTGCTGCCACCACAGTGGTGACTGCCCAGGATCCCAGAATCCAAGAGCTAGGCCTGGGACAGGGGGTGAGCAAGGGGCCCTGCCAAGGTGGCTCACATCCCCCTGTGGCCATGCACACAGGCCCCAAGGAAGCTTTGTGGCCTCTGGACTAGCAGATCGAGACGCTGGCCAAGTGGGAGAGTCCACAGGGATGCGTGGGGGCTCTAGTCCCAGGCTGCATGAGCATGAAGGCAGAGGTCAGTGTGAGTGGCTGACAGGCCAAGGAGTACCCAAGACCTGCCTGGACTGGGTCCCCCACAGCCTGGTGGCCAAGACCTGCCTGGACTTGTCCCTCACAGCCTGGTGGCCAAGACCTGCCTGGGGGTCCCCCACAGCCTGGTGGCACTCAGATCCAGATTCCCAGGACTTGGAGAGCCTCAATTTCTCGGTTATGCAGCCCAGGGAAGGGCCTGAGGAGTTGAGAGAGGCCGCTCGCATCTCACATCTCAATAGCCAAGACCAGGGCAAGGGCTTAAGACTACTGGGTGTGGATGGGCTCCACACGCTTCTTCCTGCCGCACTTCTCCATTTCTCCACGATTTACTTCGTGACTATATACCACTGTTTAACTTTTAAAAATTAATCAAGATTCTGTCTCATCAAGAACTTCCATTTCCAGCAAAGAGAGCATCAGAGACTGGATTTAGCAAGTAAAAGGTGAGACAAAATACGACAGAAGTTGTCAAGACATTGGCCATCAGGCCACCAGAACCGAGGTCCCAGAGAGATGGCAGCTTGGTCCATTTTGGCCACAATGGCAAAATGCTACGAAGCAGGTGGCTTATAAACAACAGAAACTTTTTTCTCACAGTTCTGGAATCTGGAAACCCAAGATCTAAGTCCCAGCAGACTCCATGTCCAGCAAGGGCCACGTCCTGGTATAGAGATGGTGCCTTCTCTGGGTCCTCACATAGTGGACAGGGCCTAGGAGCTCTCTGGGCACTACTTCCATTCAGGAGGGCCTCACCTGTGACCTACTCACCTCCCAAAGTTCCTGCCTCTTAATACACCGTGGGAGCTAGGATTTCAACATATGAATTTAGGGAGACAGATGTTTAGTCCATAGCAGACAGGAAACACATGAGTGGAGCCCTATGTGTCTCAGTCATCCCCTCGAGACTTGCCAGAACAATGAGCCAAGAAGGGTAACCCAAGAGGAGCTCAACAGAGAGCCCAGGAGACCAAGGGAGCTGGACAGGGGACAGGGGGAGTAGTTAGCACATGCCTGGAGGGCTGGGAAGGAACCACCTGCAAGGATTGGAGAACAGCAGCTGGAGCACTCCCAAGGCTGGGAAGAACGCCCTTCCCACCAGCAACACCAAGAAACCACACAACTCATAAGTCTTGGTGCAACGGGTAGGGTGCTCCCCAGGGACCATCTGCCCTGGACCGGGCTCAATGCAATCCCACCCAAACATATCACAAAAGTGAGCCCCAAAGAAGCAAACTGTTTCTAGCACCTCCACTGTGTTCTGGACAAAGCTCCAGAACATTTATAGAAACATAAACATATCCAGCACCCAGCAAGGTAAAATTCATAATATCTGGCATTCACTCAAAGAGCATCAAGCAGGAAAAAGGGAAAGGATAATTCCACCCATAATCAGGAGAAAAATCAATTAATTGAAACCAACAAAAAATCAATGCAGATGTTAGAATTAGCAGACAAGGACATTAAAACAGTTGTTACAGCTGTATTCCATGTGACGAAAACCTATGTGTACAGGAAAGAGTGCATATTAAGCAGAGAGAGAGAAGATGCAAAAAAAAAAAAAAAAAGAAAGAAAAAGAAAAAAAGACCCAAATTAAACTTCTAGAGATAAAAGGCAGGCCAATTCAGGAGGATCTCTTGAGGCCCAGTTTTAGACTAGCCTGGGGAACACACATAGCAAGACCTTGTCTCTATAAAAAAAAAAAAAAAAGAATTAAAATTTGCTGAGCTTGGTCGACACCCATAGTCCCAGCTACTCAGGATGCTGAGACAGGGGGATCGTTTGTATCCAGAAGATCGAGATTGCAATAGGCTATGATCATACCATTTACACCATAACCTGGGCAACAGACTGAGACTCAAAAAAGGAGAAAGAGAGGCCAGGCGCAATGAATGGCTCATGCCTGTAATCCCAGCACTCTGGCAGGCCAAAGTGGGCAGATCGCCTGAACGCAGGAGTTCAAGATCAGCCTAAGCTAGAGCCGGACCCTGTATCTAAAAATAGCCGGGCGTTGTGGTAGGAGCCTGTAGTCCCAGCTACTCAGGAGGCTGAGGCAAGAGAATCACTGGAGCCCAAGAGTTTGAGGTTGCTGTGAGCTGTGATGCTACAACACTCAACCAAGGGCAACATAGTGAGACTCCGTCTCAAAAAAAAAAAAAAAAAAAAGAGAGACTGAGAGATAAAAGCAACCATGTATGAGATGAAAACACACTGTATAGGGTTTCTAGCAGACTAGGCACTGGAGAAGAAAAGAGCAGTGGCTTTGCAGACACAGCAACAGAAATGAAAGGGGGAGAGATGAAAGAGACCCCCAAATAAATACCTCACCAGGACCAGTGAGTGGAATGACTTCAGCAGACACGTGTGGGAGTGGATCACAAAAGAAGAGACGGACAGGAAAACATGAAGAAATAACAGCCAGAGTGTGCTCAACTCTGACGAAAACTAGAAACCCACAGAGGCAAGATGCTGAAGGAGCCCCAAGCACAAGAAACATGAAGAAAACAACACTGAGGTGACGCTGAGTCATCACCAAATTGCTCAAGTGTTGGGGTACACTACGAAGAGATGACAGCTGGTGAGCAAACAGTGGGGCAGCACCTTGAAGCACTAAAAGAAACAATCGTCCCAGAAAAACAAGGCAAAAAGGAGATACTTTCAGACAAATAACTATTGCCTGTACATTATGGAGAAGTGCTAACGCAGGTCCTTCAAGCAGAGGGAAAGTGCACCAGATGGAAAAATGGCCCTGTACGAAGCGACGATGTAGGTAAGTGTGTAGGATGTGTTACATATCACTTAAGCCTCTTTAGAAGATAACTGGTCAAACAAAAATAATAACAGTATGGTGTCTACAACACATGCAGAAGTAAAGTGGATGGCAAGACAGCAGGAGGCCGGGAGGGCACCAGGAGTCTCTTGTCCTGCATGTGAAGTGTCGTGACATTGCTCCACATGTAATGAATCAACAGGTGCTATAAACCCAAAGGCAACTGCTAAAATAAAACAAAGAGTTGTAGCAAACAAGCAGGCAAGGGAGATAAAACTGAATCACGAGACAGTGCTCAGTCTAAAAGAAGGGAGAAGCAAGGAAAAGGGGCCGCCAACAGCAGACGGCAGGAACAAGCCAGCGGCAGGGTGGCAGGCTGACGCCACCACACAGGGACCGTGTCAGGTGCAGTCACTTAAACACTCAGGTGAAAAGATGTGCTCGTCAGACTTAGTTAAAATGCAAGCTCACTGTATAAGCTGCCCAAAGATACTATAAACATAAAAGGCACAAATAAGTTATTAAATTAAAAAGGATAGAGAAAGACGCCATGATAACACACAGAAGGAAAGACCGAGTGGCAATATTAATATCAGATAAGGTGGATTTTAGAGCAAGGAAGATTGTCAAGGATAAAGAAGGTCACTTTTTATTTATTTATTTATTTATTTATTTATTTATTTATTTATTTGAGACAGAGTCTCACTATGTCGCCCTCAGTAGAGTGCTGTGGCATCACAGCTCACAGCAGCCTCAAACTGTTGGGCTTAAGCGACTCTCTTGCCTCAGCCTCCCAAGTAGCTGGGACTACAGGGACCCACCACAACACGTGGACTTTTTTTTTGTTGCAATTGTCATTGTTGTTCAGCTGGCCTGGGCTGGGTTCAAACCCACCAGCCTCAGTGCATGTGGCCAGCACTGTAACTTCTGTACTACAGGCACTGAGCCAAGAAGGTTACTTCTGATATATCATTTAAAAAAAAAAAAAAAAAAGTCACTTCATAAATGGTTTGATAGAAGAAGCAAGATCTAGTGTTAGATAGATCAGTAGGATGACTACGGTTTACAATAATCCACTCTGTGTTTCAAAATAGCTGCAGGTGAAGAATTCAAATGGTTCCAGCATAAATGAAAGGCAAATATTTAAGGTGATGACATCCCAAGTACGCTGATTTGATCTTTACAAATTACATGAATATATTAAATTATCCCAGATACCACAAAACTATGTGCATCTAGTATCATTTTTTATTTTTAAAAAAGGTCATTTTATAGTGATAAAAATTTTTATGACCTTGAGTTGAGCAAGATTTCTTTGATACAACACTAAAATCATGATCTATGAAAGAAAAATTAAGTTGGACTTTGTCATCATTAACTGCTGCTCTTTTGTGCATAAATTTTAATACTAATTAGTGTCTCCTTCTGACCCTATTACGAGAGTAAACAGACAGGGTGCAGAGACAGAAATCTCTGCAAAACCTATATATACCTGAGGGCTTGAATCTAGGACAGATAAAGAGCTCCCCAAACTGAGAAATAAGCAAGCAATGACCCAATTTAACATGGGTAAAGGATTTGAATAGACACTTCATCAAAGAAGACAGATGATAGCAAATAAGCACGTGAAAAGATGCTCAGCGTCACTAGTCATCAGGAAAATTCTAATGAAAACTACGATTAGAAGGCACCTATCAGAATTGGTAAAACTTAAAAACTGAGCCTGCCATCACTGGTGGAGAGTGGAAGACCCAGGACGTTCATGCCCTGCCAGCAGATGCAAACTGCACAGCCTCACTAGGAAATGCTTTAGCAGTTTCTCGGAAAGTTAGACACCATCTGTAGGTTCCGGCCACTCTGCTACCAAAGAGAGGGCAGCGGTGTGAGCTGGGCCTGTTCACACCCACTCATTCCAACAGCTTTATTTATAATAGCTGCAGACAGGATGGGTGAGGAATCAATTGTTGGCCGTCTGTGGGCTATCTCTGGTTGGGAGCTGTCACAAGTAAAGCTCCTAGGGACACCCGCATGCCCAGGTCCACCGAGGGCCCTCGTCATGCCTCTGAAAGTCAGTGGTGTGAGGACACACAGGCCACTGCCCACATGTACCTCCGTACACTCTGAGCCAGGCTCTGTGGGAGAGAATAGTGGGTTCTGTCCTCAGCCACCTCACTATGCTCCTGTCTGGGGATAGTTAAGGTAAGAGGAACATCCATGCCCACTCACAAGAACAGCCCCTACCAGGCAAAATCAATCCTGGCACCAGGCAGGCCAGGCCAGACCCTCCAACTCCCAGGCCCTGGGCCGAGCTGTGGGGATACCCTCCATGCGGCCTGAATTTTTGCCTGTTCTAGATTCCCATGGCTACCCTTGGATGGGTGGCCCAGCAGCTGTTAGTGTTTTGGACAGTGCAGGCCATAGGCATGGTATCCCCCGGCCACCACCATAGCACTCAGGGAAGCTGGACAGCAGGTGACCCTGGAAATCTACCTGTCCCTGCACAGCAATACAGAAGTGGCCATCCTGCTGAGCCTAAGTCTCCTGGGCTCTCCATGGCCTCACCCAGCCAATGCCAGTGTCCCGAACCCTCCAGAATCGGCCCTTTCCCACCACCTAAGTCGGGTCTTACACCTGAGTCCTAAAAGTCCCCAGTCTGGCTGCAGCACCTGGAGCTTTTCTTGGGGGGAAAAGCCAAATTCTCCGCATTCCCCACAGGATCTGTGGCCCACAGTGGTCAAGTATGTTCTCTCCCCTCCTGCTAGCAGAGCCAGCAAACTGTCCCCTCTGTGAAGCAGCCTGCCTGGTGATGCCCCCTCCCAGCCCCCAAGCCCTGCAGCCAGCCCCTCAGTCCCTCTGCCCCCTGGGAGTTCTGGCCCTCCCTAGCCCCAGGCCACATCTCATCTGCCCCCAGAGGCCCTGTGGGCTCCCCAAGATCTCCCCACGTCCTATCCTGCCACAGAAAGATTCCTCAGGGGAGGTCTTGTCTCCATCCAGCCTCCTTCCAGCATGGCCAGCCCTCCTGATGGCCAGCTTCCAGGGTCCTGTCCTCCTAAAAGCCCTCTGATCAGCAACATGGGAGAGCGAAAGCACCAACCCACTAGCCACTGGCCAGGAAGGCAGCAGGTGCCCAGATAACCCCTTCCCAGGCGATGTGGTGCTTCACCCTGCTCCCTGCCAGGGGCACCCCAGAGAGCCCTAGCCCCATATCCCCAGCAATCTTATCTGTTTGCTTTTCATTCAACATCCGCTGATAATCAGCTCCAGGGCCCAGGCAGGGCGGTCGGCCGGACCTAGTCGGAGCTGGACACTCAGGCCGCTGTGGCCCGGTGGCCACGCCCTGCAGCTCCTTGGCTGGGGGCACCCTTGGATTCAGGCCTAGAAGCCTGGATTGTGTAGACATTTCCCCCAGGATGTGGGGGGTGGAGCCAGACCTCAGGATCCTGGTCAGCCCCTCAGCTGGTGGGGGTAGAGCCGTTTCTCAGTATTTGCCCAGAGCTGCCCTGGTGGTGGGAAAAGGGGTGTGAGGAGGGAGCATTTGGGGTGGCCAAGGCAGGTGTGGCTGGGGAAACTCCTGTGGGAGCACTTCTCAGTGCTGCCCTAGCTAAGTTCCCACCTACTAAGGAGTGGCTGGGCCAAGCCCCTCCTATAGGGTTCTGGGTGGTGGGTGAGTGTCCACCCTTGGCTGTGCTGACCCCTATCTCTCCCCCTATTCCCCTATTCCCTGCTCCTGCCCCCCCCCCCAAAACGGGGCATAGTGGACCAAAGGGACAGTTGGCCTGAGGCTGGACAGGGTGGGCAGTGAGCACCTGGCCCATCCCAGAACACGTTACTACCCAGCCTAGGCAGACACCAGCCTCCAGCAGTAGCCCCCTGATCACTCCTCACCCTGCCCTGGGCTGAGCCCAGGTCCCATACCCAGACACTCAGGGCCCAGAGGCCCTTTGGGGCTCCTCACAGCCACAGATGTAGCATTCCATCCACTACCCCACACAATGGGGTTGTGAGCATCAGTCAGCACAGCACAGGGGTCGAGAGGCTAATTCCAGGGGGAGGGTAGGAGAGTCACAGGATCAGGGGAGGGGCAGTGCCACCCCCAAACTCTGGCCCAGGCACCAAGGGGCCAAGGCTGGAAGTACAGATGGCTGGGGTCCCTGGCAGCCCCAGGCCCTCTGAGCTCTGCTGGGCAGGACCTGAGGAGGGCCCCACTGAGGAGAAGCTGTGCTGGTGGCCACCCAATGGCCCCTGCGGTCCATATCCGCCTCTCAAGCCCCTCACCCGGGGCACGTGTGTTACCTCCACAGAGCAGGCCAGCAGCCCAGATGAGGGGCTGAAAAGGCCAGCAGGGAAGCAGGAGTTGGCAGGGGAGGGGGACAGAGGGCCAGGGCAGTGCTGGAGACAGCATGGGCCCAAGGGAGGAGTGGCTACCAGCCTCCAAGGAAGATGGACAGGGAATGACAGTCACAATATGCTCAGGGTCTGGGGGAGATAGGCTGCCATGCAGTGGACTATCACCAATGACACCAGGACCCTGCTGGGAGCAGCAGTCAAAGGTGGCCACCACTCCCACCACACAGCACCTTGAGGGGGTGGAAGGCAGGCAGCCCTCAGCCCAGGCCCAGTGCCCCTTCCTGCTGTGACCCCCAGCAGTGATATTCACTCTGGCCACTACTGGGCATCACAGGCTCCACTGGCCTTAGCTGGGCCTGTTGTACGGATGGGAGGTGGCAGGTGTCCAGGCTCAGGGAAATCCCCACCCCTGATGGTGAGATCTTCCTAGTTTTCAGTCTCACCTGTTCTCCCCAGAGGATGTCACACCTGGCCAAGGCAGGGCCCAGGGGCCACCATTGGGGCCACGCTGACACCTCCATGGAGGGCTGGGCCAAGCCCCCTCCTACAGGGCTCTGGGTGGGGCTGGGCCTCCTCACCCAGCATACACCCAGCCTCCAGCCTATTCTGGAACCTTCTGGGGGCACCTGCCAGGGGTAAATGCCAACATACTCGTACAGGCCCTTGACCCAAAGTAAAAGTCCACTCAGGGCTGTCCAGGGAGCAGTGGCCTAAGAGACTGGGCCACTCTCACAATTCAGCCAGGAAGCTGATCCCAGTCCCTCTTTTTGGACCTTAGGCCCAGGGGCCAGGCCACCCTGGGGACCTGAGGGCCCACTATTCAGGGCCTGGCCACACAGACAGATGTGGAGGGCAGGGTCCGAGCTGGGCATGAAAGGAACAATTGCCCACTTGTGCAGCCTCAGATTCCACTTTCCAAGGCCCACCAGTGGGATGTGGCTCTGGTTGCCAAGACCACTCCGGAACAGTGGGCCTCCCACGCTTATCTCCCATTTACTCTGCTCATTCAAGGCTTGTAGGTCAAGGGACAATATGCCATTCTCCATGGCCTTCCCACCAAGCAAGTCCTTCCCACCACAGCCCCGGCAGCCAGAGCCACCTGCTGACCACAGGTCATGCAGCCTTGGACTGCCCAGAGCCACGGAGATGACAGATACTGGGATGTCCAGCTTCCATGGGAAATTCAAGCTGAGTCTAAGCCACGTTTCACACACACACAAACACACAAACCTGTGAGCGCACGCAAGCACACTCACAGAAGTGCACAAACACAAGCTCACACCAATGAGCTAGTTCACTCCAGGCTGGGGCACACAGCCATACCTGTATCCCTCACACTACAGGGGTCCCCCAACCTTGGGATAACATCAGGCCTCTGTGTTGAGCATCACAGTCACAGCTATTCTTCAGACAGGGGGACAGGAGTTCCCAACCATTTCAAGCTGGGAAATTAAAGCCTCGGTGGCCTACCATCCCGATTCCAGAACTTCACAGGCCCCTGGTGAGAGCCTGAGCTCTCCAAGGGCCAAGGGAGACCCCAATAGCAGCCCCATGGCAAAGGACACAGACAGACAACCTGGACCACTGGGAGCTTGGCCACATCACTGGGGTCTTGAGGCCCCTTTGGGCCTTGGCTGCCGGGTACAGTGACCCCATCCAGGAAGGAGTGTTAGCCAGGCTGCTTCCCAGGGAGGGGCCCTAAGACCCTGGCCCGGGCCCCCACCTTGCGCCAGGTCCACACCCTGCACTTGCCCTGGCCTCAGTCTCTCACCTGAGCAGAAGGGGCCACTAAACACAGCGAGTACAGTGGTGAGGAAGGCATCCGGCTTCCACCTCCCAGCCTGGCCTCGGACTCACCTGAGCAGAAGGGGCCACTGAGCACAGCGAATACAGTGGTGAGGAAGGCATCCGGCTTCCACCTCCCAGCCTGTCCTCGGACTCTCACCTGAGAAGGGACTGCCAAGCACACTGAGTGCAGTAGTGAGGAAGGCATCCGGCTTCCACCTCCCAACCTGGCCTTGGACTCTCACCTGAGCAGAAGGGGCTGCCGAGCACACTGAGTGCAGTAGTGAGGAAGGCATCCGGCTTCCACCTCCCAGCCTGGCCTTGGACTCTCACCTGAGCAGAAGGGGCTGCCGAGCACACTGAGTGCAGTAGTGAGGAAGGCATCCGGCTTCCACCTCCCAGCCTGGCCTCAGGCTTCCGTCTGGCAGCACACTTACAGCCATTGCCCATCCAAATAATTTAATGACTAATTTAAAACAATTTCCCATTAAAACTAAAGTTGATTTAAGGCAAAAATGCAACACTGACCACATTTGTCACATGTGCCTGATCAGGGTCCTTTCCTGGGAGGAGGTGGGGGCAGCCCCAGGCCTGGGGCCTCCTCGGACAGCGGGGGTTGGGGGGATGGAGGGGCAGCACAGAGGAGGGTGTGGGCAGGCCCTGACCAACCTCAGGTGGCAGATGCCAAATCTGTGGTGGGAACAGCCTCAAGCCGGCCCAGGGCTGTAGTAGGGAACCTACCATCCTGACTCTTGAGGGGTATGCCAGGCCCCTCTTGGGACAGGGAAGCCCTGTGCAAGAGGGTCCCAGGGTCCCCAGATGCCTGCGTCCCCAACCCTTGTCCTCGGCCCTCAAGGCCTACCTGCCCACACCCCGATGTTGCCCACAGGTGCCCCCATCCTCCAGCTGGTTATGGGTAGCCACCCTGTTCCTCTGCCTGAAGATGCCCCCCAGAGATGCCCTGGGGGACAGAGACTGACAGGGCTGCTGGGAACTGTGGGGGAGCAGAAAACAGCAGCTAGGAGTGTCCTTCCTTCAGTGGGGGCGCCCACCAGCAGGGCCTCCCACCCCTGCCTCTCCCAGGAGGAAGGCTATGGAGGGGTCTTCAGGAAGAAGCTGGCCAGTTTAGGACCCTGGGGTCCACAAAGACATGAGCACACCCTCAGACAGCCTCTCAGGCCTTCAGGGGGCCTGTCTGAGCCCCAAGGCCACTGCCTGCCCACCATGCCCCTGCTCCCCAGGGCCCCTCTGGCAGGATCCTTCCTCTGGACAGAGAACTCTAGGTTAAGGTGGGGGCACCTCCAATCAGCTCGGGACAAGCCTATCTTAGTTCCCAAGGCATGTGGCTGATGGGCAGTGGGGAGGGCCCAGGCAGGTCAGCCAGACCTGGGAGATGTTTGTAGGACCCTCAAGGGTGTGTCAGCCCCCACTTGGAATCGGTAATAATGGGGCAGTTTCCACTCCAGAATTTTCCAGAGAAGCCCAAGTCCTGATAAAGCAGAGCCTGAGATCCTGTTTGGCCACCGCTGTGCTGGATGGCGGTGACGATTACAGGGCTGGCGCGTGGGGCACGGGTGGGTGCGGCAGGGGCAGGGCTGGCTACCCCTATTTAAGGCATCTGGGGCTGGCCACTCCAGCTGCACAGGTGGCCACAGCAAGACCGCCCAGACCCAGCCGCAGCAGGCCGTGTCCCATCGAGCTGCCTTCTCCACCAGGGTAGCACCATGCTCACGCCTGGACGGCTGCTGCTGCTGCTGCTGCTGTCCAGTGGCGGAGCCCTGCTCAGTGCTGGTGAGTGGGGGCCTCAGGCCACACCCCAGGGGCACCAGACACCCCGGCATGTCCAAGGGCCCCAGTGCGTGGGAAAGTCTCCAGGCCTTCTCGCCTCACTGCCTTAGGCTACCATGTGGACACTGATGGATGGGAGGCGGAGACAAGGCCCCAGTCTCCAGCAGAGTCAGAGACCAGTAGTGGCCCTCCCAGGAGCCCCCCTCAGCCCAAAGGTGTCCCACTGGGTGGAGCCTAGAGCCCCTTCTTGCTGACAGAGGCACCTGGACCACTGCATCACCGCCACCTGGTGGGGCAGCAGCCGCCCCTGTGCCCAGGCCACTATGCGCCCCATGACTCACTCCTTTCCTGCCCACATCCATTACTAGCCAGGAGCCCTGCGGAAGCCCCCCTGGAGCCCCCTGCTTGGGACTCCCGCCCATATGCCTGGCATGAGTGCTGGGGGGAAGGGTGGGGACTTGGGTCCCTGGGTCGCAGACCATAGCCAGGCAGGGGAAGGGTTGGGTGGGGGCAAGCAAAGTCCAGTTTGTGGGGAGTTCAGGGCCTGGACCCACAGCTGCTTGGGTGGGTGGGGGAGGCCCCAGCAGAGGTTCACTCAGAAGGGCAGGGGTGGGCCGGGCCACCAAGCGTGCAGAAGGAACAGCGAGTGACCAGTGCCTCATGGCCATCCAGGGGCTGAGAATGGCCGGGGGTGGTAGACAAGCCCACTCCCAAGGCCCATGGGTCAGGGTCAAGGAAGCACAGCTAGTCCCCAGCAGGAGGGACAGTGATGTGGTCCGCCACACGAGCACCTTCAAAGGAGCCTCCTCTGAGACTGGGGGTCATTGTTCAGACAGACCCCAAAGGATGAAGAAGAACTCAGGGGATGGGTGCCCTCCTGTGGTGTGATAGACCCTTGGGGACAGTGGAGCCAGACACACAGACCTGGGAGCAGGATAGACCCAACATGGGCCTGTGGTGTCTGCACCACTGGGGGTGGCCCCCAAGGGCCATCTGAAAGGTGGGGAAACTGAGTCCCTTGGGGCCTGACCCAAGGGAGACTGGCCAGGACTCTCCCATCCTCCCCCACTCCCTGACCAGAGCCCAAACAGGGCACCCAGACTCAGGAGCCACAAGGCCCCCCCGTGGGCACTGGCAGGCAGATGACCAGGACCTGTGTGGCAGGCCCTCCACAGGGCCTCCCAAGCCCAGCAGACCAC
Organism: Loris lydekkerianus; assembly: GCA_963574355.1. Taxonomy (NCBI): domain Eukaryota; kingdom Metazoa; phylum Chordata; class Mammalia; order Primates; family Lorisidae; genus Loris; species Loris lydekkerianus. Next base: position 21,840 of record CAUYPK010014640.1, read on the forward strand.
CCTTGTAAGGAAAGGCCAGTGGCTGGGGACCACACTGCCTGCTGGGACCCTGAAGAGGATGGGTATAAGCCAGGTGCAGCCAAGCAGAAAGTGATCTCAAGGTCAAAGGGGACCACAGCCAACTATGTCCTCACATGGCCAAGGCCACCAGCTTTTCCAGTCACTGGACACCACAAGCTCCTGCCCCCATGTTGCCCAGAGCCACCAGTGATCAGTGCTAAAGGGAGCCACAGCGGGGATGTAGGCAGGAACGGACCCTTCTGAATGTATCTCGAGGGGTGTACCAGGCACACACAGCTAACCAGTGGGTTAGACAAGCATCAAGGCCCAAGAGGGATCTGGAGAGACCATAGGCCCTGGTCACCTGCCTGCCAGGACCCAGCACCATGGGCCAAGGGAGCTACAGGGACAATGGTCCGGGTGGAGAAGATGGGAAAAGCCTCCCTGGGGTGAGGAGTGGAGTGTGGGAGCAGGGAAATCATCTCGCAGTCACCCTGCCATTTATCTGGTCAATGGTCACCACAGTCCTGGGCTGACCACAGGGCTCTCTTAAGGTTGCCAGGCAGGAAAGTAGCAAGAGCAGCCAGGGAGACTGGGTGGCCCAGACTGTCCTCAGCCTTTTCATACAGGCACTGCACCAAGTATCCCAGTTTCCTCTCTCCTTGCTCACAAGCTAAGTGTCCCACAGTTGGTGTTCTCCCTGGTACATCCAGAGATCAGGGCACAGTAGACAGATAAGCAGGCCAGAGTGGGCTAAGAGAGCCAGTGTCTCAGGACCCTCCAGCAGCCCTGCTTTCCCAGGGATCTTTCAGGGGACCCCTCCTGACTGCCTGCCTGGGCAATGGCCCTGCTCAAATGCCACCTTCTCAGAGAGGCCCTCCCATCCCCAATGGCCCAGCCCTACCTCATGCATGGTGAAGCCCACCCACCACACATGCATGTTCTGGCCACTGCTCCTGCATCTGCATACACACACTGTGTGCACTCTACATTCCTGGAGCATGTGCTGCATGCACTCTGCCCGTCCAGTGCATGCACACATGCTGCGTGCACTCTGCCCACCCACTGCGGGCGCACATGCTGCGTGCACTCTCCCCGCCCAGTGCGTGCGCATGTGCTGCATGCACACTGCCCGCCCAGTGTGTGTGCACATGCTATGTGCACTCTGCCCGCCCAGTGTGTGTGCACATGCTGCGTGCACTCTCCTCACCCTGTGTGTGCACATGCTGTGTGCACTCTGCCTGCCGTGTGCACATGCTGCATGAAATCTGCTTCCCAGTGTGTGCACATGCTGCGTGCACTCTGCCCATCCAGTGTGTGCACATGCTACCTGCACTCTGCCCCCCCGCAGTGTTTTCATGCCGCATGCACTCTGCTTTCCCAGTGTGTGCGCACATGCTGTGTGCACTCCCCCCCACCCTGTGTGTGCACATGCTGCATGCACACTGCCCGCCCAGTGTGTGTGCACATGCTGTGTGCACTCTCCCCACCCTGTGTGCACATGCTACATGCACTCTGCCTGCCCTGTGTGTGTGCACATGCTGCATGAAATCTGCTTCCCAGTGTGTGTACATGCTGCGTGCACTCTGCCCGCCCAGTGTGTGTGCACATGCTGCGTGCACTCTCCCTACCAGTGTGGGTCCCTACAGTGGGGTCCTTTGCTGTTTACCTCTGCACCTGGCCTGGTGACAGGCACAGAAGAGAAGCTGCACGCAGACACACTAAGCTAGCCCTAGAAGGAGAGAGAGGAAATGGCTGTGGACACGGAGAAGAGCCAAAGTGTGTGAAGAGCCCTGGCTCAGAACCTGGTGCCCACGGGTTACATACCCTCCTCTCAAGCTGAGTGCTCCGTTTCTAGCCCCTGGCAGGACAGGGGCTCTGAAGCAGATGTCCCTTGAGCCCTGAGATAGGTGGAGTCATCAGAGATGACTGACCACAGGCCCTGTCCATGCAGGTCTGGACAACACCTTCTTTGCCAGTCCAGGCCTCTGGAGGTTGGCGGACTCTCCACAGATAGGTGAGTGAGACCAAGGCCACTGTCCCTGCTGCGTGGGGTATCCAGGTCCAGTGTGCACAAGGGAGTGTCCAGTCCCAAGGCCACCCCCCGGACAGACACACACACACACACACACACAAGTACAGATGCTGTACAGCCTAGGTGCCCATACTCTGGGGTTTCCATGAGAGGGATTCTCTTAGGGAAAGCCACACTCCACTGTGCACTAAGGGCCCCTGCCCAGGGAGACAAGTGACCTGCTGCCTGGCCCAGCCCTGTTGAGGTGGGGGACCTTGGACTAGAGCTCCATGTCCTACAAAACTGGGGCAGACAATGCCATGGGCCCCAACAACAAGGCAGCCTGGGCTCCCCCAAGGGTGTGTGCACTCTGCCAGGGGGCGTGGGGCCAGGGAGCTGGGCCTAACCCAGCACATGATTCCAGGGCCTAGTCTGGCCCTGCCTGCTCAGCGAGCACAGGGTCCTGAGTCTGTGCCACTCTCCACAGAACCGGACAAGGGTTGGTGCTCCACATGGGGCACCGGCCACTTTTCCACTTTTGACCACCATGTATACGACTTCTTGGGGACGTGCAACTATGTCTTCACTGCCACCTGCAAGGACGCCTCCCCCACCTTCAGTGTCCAGCTGCGGCGAGGGCTGGATGGGAACATCTCCCGGATCATCGTGGAGCTGGGAGCCTCTGTCATCACTGTGAGCAAGGCGACCATCTCAGTCAAGGACATCGGGTAGGCTGGGTGGGCTGGGTAGACCAGGTACCAAGGAGTGGAGGGGCAGCCACTCACTGCTCTGTCCCACAGAGTCATCAGCCTGCCCCACACCAGCAACGGGCTCCAGATCACACCCTTTGGCCAGAGTGTGCGACTGGTGGCGAAGCAGCTGGAGCTGGAGCTGGAAGTGCTGTGGGACCCAGATGCCCACCTCACGGTACGCTGCCCCCTGTGGGAGTCCCAGCAAGCCCCAGCCCCTGATGCAGGCCTAACCTGCAGGCAGCCCAACCTCAAAGCAGCGCTGACCCTTGGCTGCTGTCCTGGGCCAGGCCTGACCAGGCTCTGTTGGTCATTCAGTTTTTCCACTTGAAAACAGGGTGATGTGCCAAGAAAAGGGGGTGCTGAGGAGGAGCAGGAAGGGTGGACAGCAGGGGCTCTGGGCCTAGGAGGGCTAGGCCAGGGATCAAGAAGGAGCAGCCTCAACAGTGGGGTGTAGGGAACCCCTGCCCCAACGCCCAACAGTGCCGCTCCGCCCACAGGTCCTGGTGGAGAGGAAGTACATGGGCCGCATGTGTGGGCTGTGCGGGAACTTTGACGGGAAGACGGCCAACGAGTTTCTGAGTGAGGAAGGTAGATGGGACAGGGCAGGGTGTGGAGGCCCCAGCCCCTCTGTGGCCAGGACCCCTGGTGCTGCCACTCCCCATCCTGCACCCCTAGGCAAACTCCTGGAACCCCATAAGTATGCTGCCCTGCAGAAGCTGGATGACCCCAATGAGATCTGTGCTTATGAGGCCATCCCCAGGCCCCCTGTCCGGCAGACTAAGCATGTATGTGAGCTGGCTGGGTCACCTGGCTGGGGCCACAGTGGGGAGACCCAAAGGGTCTAACAGGGTCTCTAGGCCAACAGGGCCCCACAATCATAGATGTCTTCCTGCTTGGGTGATGGTGTGGTGTGGTGTGTGGCCTTGACCCCCATGACCCTGAGTGGCCCTCTGCCAGGCCCAGATCTGCACCCAACTGCTGGCCCTGGTGTCCCCTGAGTGCAACGTGCCCAAGGGCCCATTCGTGCTGAGCTGCCAGGCTGACATGGCCGCAGCCGCCCAGCCAGGCCACCAGGACAGCCACTGTGCCACACTGTCGGAGTACTCCCGCCAGTGCAGCATGGCTGGTCAGCCTGTCCGCAGCTGGCGGCACCCTGGACTTTGTGGTGAGTCTCAAGAAGGGGGAAAGGTATGAAAAGCTGAAGGCTCAGAACCAGACCTCCTAGCCCCCCAACCTGATGTGATGCCCACATCTACCCTCATCCACGAGGGGGGACACCCTGGCACTTGTGGGAGGCAGAAGGGCTGGGCTGAGTCCTGGGCCTCCATGGGGCAGAGGCAGGGCCCTCACTGAAGCTGTGTGTGCCACAGCCGTGGGCCCATGCCCAGCCGGCCAGGTGTACCAGGAGTGTGGATCGGCCTGTGTCCGGACCTGCTCCAACCCTCAGCACCGCTGCTCCAGCTTCTGTACCTTTGGCTGCTTCTGCCCAGAAGGTGAGGTTTGGCCAGCACCCACTTCTGTACCTTGGCTGCTCCACTGACCAGCTCACCTCAGACAATGCCGGGCAGAGGTTAGGGTGGAGTCCCGCCACAAATTCTCAGGCCTCAGGGCCCATGACCACACATAAAATCCTAGGGGAGAGTGAGGCTGTGTCCACCAGGGGCCCAGAACTGCCAGAAAGAGGGGGAACCAGAGCTGACCTGAGGGACATTACATGTCCACGTCACCCTGCCCCTCAACAGGTAGGGTGGCTGGGCCTGGGCACTTGGTGTGAGGGATGACCCACACAGGGCGTGGCATGGCAGCTATACATATAGACAGGGGCCAGAGTAACAAGTTCCACACAAGCTCAAGAGGGCTGCCCAGAAGGCTCTTGGAAGTACCGGTCCCACTGAGCTCAGGAAACCACTCCCACAGGTACGGTCCTCAATGATCTGTCCACAAACCACACCTGCGTGCCAGTCGCCCAGTGCCCCTGCGTGCTCAATGGGGCCATCTATGCCCCAGGGGACATCACCACCACTGCCTGCCGCACCTGGTGAGTGGGGGGCCTTAGTCCTGTGGGGAAGGGTTGTTCCAGCCCATGGGCACCACCCACCCCTAGATCACCCCCATCCCCTGCAGCCAGTGCACCTCGGCCCGCTGGACATGCACAGAGCACCCATGCCCTGGCCACTGCTCCTTGGAAGGCGGCTCCTTTGTCACGACCTTTGATGCCAGGCCCTACCGCTTCCATGGCAGCTGCACCTACATCCTTCTCCAGGTAGGCAGAGCCCCCAGGCTGGCAGGGAGGATGTACCCTCACTCTCCAGTGCCTGAGCCACCCCTCCACTCCCCAGAGTCCCCAGCTACCCGATGAGGGCACCCTCATGGCTGTGTATGACAAGTCCGGGTACTCGCATTCAGAGACCTCCCTGGCTGCAGTCATCTACCTGTCCAAGCAGGTAAGGCCTCCACACACTGTCCCAAGGCTCCTACCAGCAGGGCCTGCCTCCTCCACCCAGCTCAACTCAAACCACTCTCCTCTAGGTCAAAATTGTGATCTCCCAGGATGGGGTGATCACCAACAACGAAGACCCCAAGTGGCTGCCTTACCAGACTCGTATGTCCTCAGCAACTGGACCCCGGGCGTGGGAGGCAGCAGGGAGCAGGGGCAGCAGCCTTCAAGAAGGGGAAAGGGTGTGAGAAGCTAAAGGTCCAGACCCAGACCTCCCAGCTCCCCAAGTTGACACGATGGGAGGGTGTGGCCCCTGAGCACTATGTCCCCACAGGCAACATCACGGTCTTCAGGCAGACGTCCACCCACCTCCAGATGACCACTACCTTTGGGTTGGAGCTTGTGGTCCAACTACAGCCCATCTTCCAGGTGTATGTCACCGTTGGGTCCCAATTCAGAGGCCACACCAGAGGTGAGCCCTGCCCTGCTGGTCAACCCCACTGGGCCCAGTCTTGGCCAGGGGAGGAGAAAGGGCTCAGGTTGACCCTCTGTATCCAGGAAGCCCCCACAAATATGGCATGTCTTTTGACACCTGGGGCTCAGTTAGGGGAAGACAGGAGCTATGGGGCAGGAGTGGGCAGAGGCAGGGCTGGCCAGGGCTACCCTCATAGCCTGGCCTGCTCAGGGCTGTGCGGCAACTTCAACGGGGACACGACTGATGACTTCATGACCAGCATGGGCATCGCTGAGGGCACTGCCTCACTCTTTGTGGATTCCTGGAGGGCGGGGAACTGCCTGGCTGCACTGGAGCGAGAGACTGACCCCTGCTCCATGAGCCAGCTCAACAGTGAGTGGTGGACCCCTGCTGCAGGCACAGCCAGTGTGTGTCCCTGGGAGGGGTGTGGCTGCAATGGGGAAGGGACACTGACAGCCAGGACTGTTGTCCCCAGAGGTGTGCGCGGAGACCCACTGCTCAGTGCTGCTGAGAAAGGGTGCAGTATTTGAGAGATGCCATGCCACAGTGAACCCAGCACCATTCTACAAGGTAGGGAACTGTGGGGGCATGGGGAGGGTGGCAGTGGAGGCTGGAGCAGCTGACACCTGAGGGTACCCAAGGGCATCCTGGAAGGTCTGGGGCCACACATCCTGGGGGGCAGGGGCTCCTTGGCCAGCCCACAGCCAGTGCTCTGCCACAGAGGTGCGTGTATGAGGCCTGCAACTATGAGGAGACCTTCCCCCACATCTGCGCCACGCTGGGCAGCTACGCACACGCGTGCTCCTCGCGGGGCGTCCTGCTCTGGGGCTGGAGAAGCAGCGTGGACAACTGCAGTGAGTGCCCAGGGGGTGCAGGCAGGGTCCCAGGGCAGCATAGCCCCTCCCCAGCCACTCCCAGAGTCCTGACTCCCAGGTCTCCCCGCAGCCATCCCTTGCTCAGGCAACCGCACGTTCAGCTACGACAGCCGGGCTTGTGGCCGTACCTGCCTATCGCTGTCAGACCGCGCGGCAGAGTGCCAGCCCAGCGCCGTGCCTGTGGATGGCTGCAACTGCCCCGAGGGCACCTACCTGAACCACAGGAGCGAGTGCGTGCGTAGGGCTCAGTGCCCCTGTGTGCTGGAGGGCAGCAGGCTCATCCCAGCCGGGCAGTCCACGGTGATCGACGGCGTGGCCTGGTGAGGGGGCAAGAGATGGCGTGGGGGTGTGGTCCCAGCGGGAGGGCTCAGGGCTCACTGTGTGTCTCCCCTGTAGCCACTGCACAGGTGGGCGGCTGAGCTGCCCTGGGCGGCCACAAATGTTCTTCAGTAAGTACTGGGCACAGGCTGGCGGGGCAGGATGGGAGGCAGCCTTGGGCCGGCATGATTCACGCCCCATCTTCCCCCCAGCTTCCTGCTCAGCCCTCAAGACATTTCAGTCCTGCAGCCAGTCCTCTGAGAACAAATTTGGAGCTGCATGTGCCCCCACGTGCCAGCTGCTGGCCACAGGCACACCTTGTGTAAGGGGACCTCCAGCATTGTGGGGGGGGCTGCCTGGCCAGGGCATGCCCGGGGGGAGCCCAAAGGGGCAGAGCAGGGGAGTGGAGGTGCAGAAGAGATGCTAGGGTCTCACAAGCACCCAGGACTGGGGGCAGTGGCAGCTGAGGCTGCCCTCCTTGCAGGTGCCCACCAAGTGTGAACCCGGCTGCGTCTGCACAGAGGGTCTCTATGAGAATGCCAGCGGGCAGTGCGTGCCCCCTGAGGAGTGCCCATGTGAGTTTGCAGGAACCTCCTACCCAGGGGGGGCCAAGCTCCACACTGACTGCAGGACCTGGTAAGCCAAAACCCCGGAAACCCTGAGTCCACCCCAGGACCATCTGGGACAGGCAAGGCGCCCTGAACCCAGAGGTGGGGAGCCTTGAGGGTGGCATCCCTACATGTGGGGAGCCCTTGGGGTGGAGAGTCCTAGACGTGGGAAGCCCTGTGGGTGGGGAGCCCTGGATGTGGAGAGCCCTTGAGTTGGGGAGCCCTGTGGCTGGGAAGCCCCGTGGGTGGGGAGCCCTAGATGGGAAGATCCCTGTGGGTTCAGAGCTGTGTGGATTTGGAGCCCTGGATGTGGGGAGACCTTGGGTTGGAGAGCCCTGGAGGTGCAGATGTCCCCCTGGGAAACCCAGGGCCAACGCCCAGAGTGGTGGAGGGCTGCAGGCCCCACACACAGCCACCATCCCTGCAGCACCTGCTCGAGGGGAAAGTGGACATGCCAGCAGAGCCCCCATTGTCCATCTACCTGCGCCCTCTATGGGGAGGGCCACGTGGTCACTTTCGACGGCCAGCGCTTTGTGTTTGATGGCAACTGCGAGTACATCCTGGCCACGGTAACCTCCGGGGCTGTGGGGAGCCAAGGACCAAAGGGGTCAGCCCCCAGGGCTCCTCCTCAGCACCCCCTCCCTGCAGGATGGCTGTGGCACCAATGACTCTCAGCCCACCTTCAAAATCCTGACGGAGAATGTCATCTGTGGGAGGTCGGGGGTGACGTGCTCCCGAGCTATCAAGATCTTTTCAGGGGTGAGCAGTGGGGCAGGGCCTTATAGGGCAGGAAGGGTGGAAGGGCCCACCCCTCCGGCCCCACAGGATGGAGCATGAGGGAGGGATACCGTCTCCACTTCCTGACTTGACGGCCAGGACTAGTGGCTGCTGGACCTGCCCCAAGCAGGGAGCAGGGCACTTGGGAAGCCTGAGCTTCAGCCCTCAGCCCTGTTTCTATGCACCAGAACCTTCTGCCCAGAGCTGGCTCTCAGCAGGTGGCCTAGGGGACTGCAGGGGGATAAGTAACCCTGTGATGGCCCTACTCCACAGGGCCTGTCCATTGTGCTGGCTGATGGCAACTGCACAGTCACGGGAGAAGACCCCCACGTTCACCTGTGGGTGAAGCCTAGCTCCCTGAACCTCATCCTGGACATCAGCATCCCGGGAAGGTACAGCCTGACTCTCATCTGGAACAAGCACATGACCATCTTCATCAAGATCGGCCGTGCCTCCCAGGTACCTGCCACCCCAAGACCCCAGGTGGCATCAGGTGGGGCAGGTCCCTGCAGCCCACGGCCCCCACTCACACCGACACCCACTTGCAGGACGCCCTCTGTGGCTTGTGTGGCAACTACAATGGAAACATGAAGGATGACTTTGAGACGCGAAGCAAATATGTGGCCGCCAATGAGCTGGAGTTTGTGAACTCATGGAAGGAGAGCCCCCTGTGTGGGGACGTGAGCTTCCTGGCAGAACCCTGCAGCCTCAACACCTTCCGTCGCTCCTGGGCCGAACGCAAGTGCAGCATCATCAACAGTCAGACCTTCGCCGCCTGCCACAGCAAGGTGGGCCCCACAGCAGGGGTCCCTGACTGTGGGAGCGCTGCTGCCAGCAGGCAGGGGTGCCAGGCCATGGTCCAGCCCAGGTGGGAAAGCAGGAGGGTGGTCTTCCAAAGCAGGGCCACAGACTGGTCAGGGACCAGGTGGTGCAGGCGGTATAGAGGTCCAGACCCACTGCTGGAAAGGAGGGTTCCCCACTGTGTTCTGGGCACCGTGGGGTGTTTGGCAGCTCTGCAGCCTCACTCAGGAGATGCTCTGGGTGATCCAAGTCCCTGGGAGTTGAGTGGTTATCGAGGATGATGTGGGACCTCCCCCAGGGCTGTGAAGACTGGAGAAGAGGGAGCGCCAGCCCCGTGCCGCATCCCAGGGGCCCCAAGGGGGGGGTGGAGAGGCTGGTGTGCAGACCAGAGGGGCTGCGGTGTCGCCCGCATGCCTGGCCCCACTGGGGGTCTTGAGGCAGGAGGGAGGGATTCCACGTGCACACACTCACAGGGGCCCGGGCACTGAGCCTCACCACACATCCAACCCCTGGAGCCACAAAGCCTGGCACCTGGCCATCACAGGGAGGCCAAACACTAACTGGCAGCCGGTCCCACAGGTGTACCACTTGCCCTACTACGAGGCTTGTGTGCATGATGCATGCGGGTGCGACACAGGCGGGGACTGTGAGTGTCTATGCGACACTGTGGCCGCCTATGCCAAAGCCTGCTTGGATAAGGGCGTGTGCGTGGACTGGAGGACTCCCACTTTCTGCCGTGAGTGACCACCCTACCCACTACCCCACCCTCCAGGTGGCCCCACCCCCCAGGGACTATAGGGCTGCTCTGGTCCCTGCACCCAGCCCTGGAGAGGCTGCCGGAAGAATCCGAACCTTCCGTGCCCATGTCTGCCCCACTCTGCATCCTGAGTCAGGGCAGGGCCCCCGACTGACGATGTCCTTCCTCCCAGCCATCTACTGTGACTTCTATAACACACACACGCAAGCAGGCGGCAGCGGGGAGCTCCAGCATACACAGGAGGCCAACTGTACGTGGCACTACCAGCCCTGCCTCTGCCCCGGTCAGCCAGAGAGCCTCCTGGACACCAATATCGAAGGTATCAGCAGTCGGGATGTGGCACAAGACAGCACGGGGGGCTCATTCGTTCACGCACATGTGTGCATTCATCCGGCAGTGTGTCCTGAGCACCTCTGGGCTCCAGGCCTGGTTCTGGCTTAGGGACCTGGTCTTACACAAAACAAACCACCCTGGCCTCCGACAGCTTCCCTTCTGGACAGGGGGAGATGTCTGAAAACAAAATAAGGAAGCAGAAAGCATGGTCAGGCAACCACAGGGGCAGAGCCAGGCAGGTGGGTGTGCAGGAGAGCAGGGCATCTAGAGCATGGAGCCAGCAGGTCAACCTTGGCAGAGGCAGACGCTGGGATGAAGACTCCAAGGAGGTGAGGAAGGTGGTGAGGCCCGTGGTGGGCTCCCTGCTCTGAGGCAGGCTTCCTGGGGTTAAGAAGCTGAGTGGGAGGTGGAGGGTCAGCACAGAGGCAGGGAGGCTGCGAGGTAGCATGCAGTGACCAGACTGGGGAGGCTTGCACATGGCGCTGATTCCCGAAGTGGGAAGGGCCAGTGTCTGCAGCCAGCAGTTTGTAGAGAGCAGTGCAGGTGTCTGGATGGGGAGGTGTTCCTACCGGCAAGCAAGAAACACAGAGGAGGGTCCCATGTTGGGTCCATGCCAGAGGAGCAGAAGAGAAGGGTGGGGCCCAAGCCAGAGGGGACTTGGCTATGAAGAGGGGCCAGTGAGGCTGCTGTGGCCGAGGAGTCTGCCTCGAGTGTCATGGTTTAAGAGAGGGTGGGCAGAGCTCCAGCTGAGACTGGCTGTCCCTATCCCAGGCTGCTACAATTGCTCCCAGGACGAGTACTTCGACCATGAACGTGGGTCATGTGTGCCCTGTGGTGAGTCTGGTCAGCTGCCCCTGCCAGGCCCCCAAGGCAGGCTGAGCTCCTGGGGCCTTGGGGTATCCCCATCTCCATTTTGGGCCTGCCATGACCCCTGCCCCAGGCTAAGGGGTGAACAGTGGAAGCCTTCCCAGGAAGGAAGGGGCACGGCAGCCCCTCTGCTGCTGGCACCCAGTGCCCAGCCCTGCCTTCAGTGGGCATCTCTGGTGCAGGTTCCCTGGGACGGGGAGGTTGCATGGGCGTGGGTGACTGACTGACCACCCCTCCTCTTGCAGTGCCGTCCGCCACGCCATGGCCACCCACCACAGGTAACTGCATACGTTCTGGGTGGCAAGGTGACAGCCCGGCAGGAGCCAAGCCTCTGCCTATGGGTGGGAGTGGGTGTGGACAGCCCTGTGCCATCTCTTGGTCTGGCCCAGTAGTCAGAGGTGGGGGCCAGGCCTGGCTCAGGTCCCAGCTGATCCCCAGCTTGTTCCATGGCCCTCACTGGATGTGTCACAGACTACAAAGTGTGACCTTGACCAGGGAGGCCAGCCATGAGGGAGCCTGGCAGGAGGCCATGCTGCCCTCTGGGGCCATAGGCCAGCTGTCCCCTTGTGCACAGCCGCCAGCACATCTAGCCCAGGGTCCTACAAGGCTTTAGAGCTCAGAGGGCAGGAGAGGAGAGTCCCCCAAACCGCGTGCAGGCACTCCTCTGCCGACACAAATAACACATGCCCCACCCACGGAAGTCCAGCCCACCACAGTAACCCACAGCACCGCAGGGCGTCCCAACACCCCTGAGCCCCAGCCGAGCCCCTCCCAGATACCCCAGCTTCTGACCACACTCACAGCCAGGCCCTCGGGCCTTTCCACCAAGTCCACGGTCTCTTCAAGCTCCATGGAAGGTAACTCACCTCCAGCTCAGCCCCCAAATGATTGCTTGAGGGAGGGGTCTGGGGCGGGGCAGGGCAGGGCCCTTCCTGTGGAGCATCTGAATTCCCAGTGCTAAGCAAAGCTGGAGACTTGTCAGAAAAAGGTTTGTAAAAAACACACTGACCATGAGTGTGGCCACTCCTCACCCTCTGACACAGGATTGGCAGGTTGGGGCCGGGGCCTCCCTGCACACAGCCATAAGCCCCTGCAGCACCCTCCACTGCCAGGGATCCTAGAGGGTCTCATACGAGCAAAGGGGACAGAGGGGTGGCCAGCAGCCCACATGTGCACCAGGCCCCTGGTCCAGGACCAAGACCACCATGGCTAGGCAGACTGTGGGAGGCCACGGGAAATACAAGAGGAGCTGTCCCCAGGGACACTGAATCCAGAACAACAAATGATCCCTGGAACATAGCAGAGGTTACAAACCTCAGACACAAGCCTGGGGAAATGCAGACAGAGCCACAGCGGTGTTCTTGTGGGGTGTCTACTGCAGAGTCTCCCAGAACCACCACGGTTGTCACTCCACGCACAACAGTGCCAGCACCGACAGCAACAAGATCAACAATGACTCAGGCCACCACCCAGCCCACAGCATCCTCTCTAAGTCCAGCCACAGAGTTGACGGCTCAGTCCACAATATGGACAACAGTGCCACCTGAAACCTCAGCAGTATCGAGGACCAGCCCGAGGATGGGTGAGTCACAGGGCTGTGGGGTGGCAGAGGACACAGGGCACAGGGCCCACCACCAGGCCTCCCCCAAGCCAGAAGGCAGACCTTGCGATTCACAAACAGCAGAAGCAGCAAAACGAGCACCAGGGAACCTGACGCACACAGGCCAGAAGGACCAAAGGGGCCAGGCAGGGACACACACCTGAGATGGAAAGGGGGATGCAAGCCAGTTCCCACCCAGCCACAGGTGCACAGAGATGGTGAGAGCAGAAAGGACATAAGGAAAACTTAAGGACAGACTGTTAGCACCAAGGACACCCACAGCAAGTCCCCAGCAGTACAGGAAGGAGTAAGGTCAGCCAGGGCCTCAACAAGAGAGGAACCAGGGGCACGATGGGGACCTGGAGAGGGTCTGAGAGCGACACCTGTCCACTCCCCACAGAGTCCACCAACCAGGCATCAACAGGCCCAACTGTGAACCAGACACCAGACAACACGGGGACAGCAACGGGCACGAAGACCACCAAAGGGATCACCACACATCCAGGCCAGACAACAAGTTCCCTGGGAACACGGACGCCAACGCCTCGGACACTTCACCCAGAATACTCAACACGCTACCTTCCCACCATCTCTGTGACCTCCACTACACAAAGCACGAAGACACCTACTGGAACATCCTTCAAGAGCACCAGCACCGCTCCAGCACCACCACACCCCCACACCACACTTCCCACTCACGTTCCAACCAGCTCTACTTCCTTGGGCACACCAACAGCTCACCAAGGAAGCACCCCAACATACTCCGAGATTCCCACTTCCACCTCCAGGCTGTCTTCCACAGCCACCAGGCTCCAAACTACAACACTGAAGGCCACAGGTTCAACCTCACCATATACTGCAACCAGCCTACCCCCGAGCCCCTTCAGCACAGCCAAAACCTCTTCCTCCCAGCACTCACAAACTGCCTCCACATCCCACCACCAGCCAACCACTTCCACTGCCACCAGCATCACCCCAAAACTCACAACCTCTGCCACTGGACCTACAATGGTCCAGAGCACAACCACAATGAACGGGCATCCACACACACCCCACACCACACACACCCCAGCTACAAGCGCTCTCCCCTCCACTCCACACACCACGGGGCCACCCACTGGAACGTCCTTCAAGACAACCAGCACCGCTCCAACACCACCACACCCCCACACCACACTTCCCACTCACATTCCATCCAGCTTTACTTCCTTGGTCACACCAACAGCTCACCGAGGCAGCACCACAACTCACTCACAGATACCCACATCCTACTCCACGCCAATGTCTACAGCCACTAGACTCCCAACTACAACACGGAAGGCCACAGGATCAAGCTCACCATATACTGCAACCAGCCTACCCCTAAGCCCCTTCACCACAGCCAAAACCTCCTCCTCCCAACATTCACAAACTGCCTCCACATCGAATCACCAGCCCATTCCTTCCACTGCCACCACCATCACCCCCAAGCTCACCACCTCTGCCACTGGACCTACAATGGTCCAGAGCACCACGCTAACCAACGGCCGTCCACACACGCCCCACACCACACACCCCTCAGCCACGAGTTCTCTAATCTCCACTCCATACACCACGGGGCCACCCACTGGAACGTCCTTTGAGAGCACCAGCACCGCTCCAACACCACCACACCCCCACACCACACTTCCCACTCACATTCCATCCAGCTCTACTTCCTTGGTCACACCAACATCTCACCAAGGCAGCACCCCAACACACTCAGAAATTCCCACTTCCAACTCCACATCAATGTCTCCAGCCTCTAGTCTCCCAACTACAACACTGAAGGCCACAGGATCAACCTCACCATATACTGCAACCAGCCTACCCCTAAACCCCTTCAGCACAACCAAAACCTCCTCCTCCCAGCACTCACAAACTGCCTCCACATCCCACCACCAGCCCACCATTTCCACTGCCACCAGCATTACCCTGAAACTAACCACCTCACACAATGGGACCACCATGCTCCATAGCACCACCACAACCAATGGGCGTCCACACACGCCCCACACAACACACACCCCAGCAAAGAGTTCACTACCCTCCACTCCACACACCACTGGGCCACCCACTGGAACACCCTTCAAGACCACCAGCACAGCTCCAACACCACCACACCCCCACAACACACTTCCCACTCACGTTCCATCAAGCTCTAGTTCCTTGGTCACACCAACAGCTCACCAAGGCAGCACCCCAACACACTCAGACATTCCCACCACCTCGATGCCACAGTCTACACCCACCAACCTCCTAACTACAACCCTGAAGGCCACAGGCTCCACCTCAACATTGACCATAACCAGCCTGCCCCTAAGCCCCTTCACCACAACCAAAACCTCTTCCTCCCAGCACTCACAAACTGCCTCTACATCCCACCACCAGCCCACTGCTTCCCCTGCCACAACCATTATGAACAAGGTCACCACAATCACTCCCAAACTCACCACCTCTGCCACCGTGACCACCACGGTCCAGAGCACCACCACCACCACCAACGGCCATCCACACACACCCCACACCACACATTCCCCATCAACCAGCGCTCTCCCCTCCACAACACACACCAAGGGACCACCCACTGGAATATCATTCAAGACCACCAGCACCTCTCAAAAACCACTGCACCCCCACACCACACTTTCCACTCACGTTCCATCAAGCTCTACTTCCTTGGTCACTCAAACAGCTCACCAAGGCAGCACCCCAACACCTTCGGAGATTCCTACTTCCACCTCCACACTAACATCTACACCCACCAGGAACCCAACTACAACACTAAAGGCCACAGGCCCCACCTCCCCATTCACAAGGACCAGCCAACCCCAGAGCCAGTTCACCACAGCCAAAACATCTTCCTCCCAGCACTCACAAACTGCCTCCACATCCCACCACCAATCCACCCCAACCAGTGCCACCACCATCACTCCCAAGCTCACCACCCTCACCCCTATGCTGACCACTTCTGACACTGGACCTACCATGCTCCACAGCACCACCCCCACCAATAACCTTCCACACACTCCCCGCACCACACACACCCCATCCACGGGCTCTCTCCCCTCCACTCCACACACCAAAGGGTCACCCACTGGAACATCCTTCAAGACCACCAGCACTGTTCCAACACCACTGCACCCCCAAACCACACTTCCCACTCAAGTTCCACCAAGCTCTACTTCCTTGGTCACACCAACAGCTCACCAAGGCAGCCCCACAACACACTCAAAGATTCCCACTTCCAACTCCACACCAATGTCTACAGCCTCTAGACTCCCATCTACAACACTGAAGGCCATAGGACCGATCTCACCATATACTGCCACCAGCCTACCCCTGAGCCCCTTCACCACAACCAAAACCACCTCCTCCCAACATTCACAAACTGCCTCCACATCGAATCACCAGCCCATTGCTTCCACTGCCACCACCATCACCCCCAAGCTCACCACCTCCGCCACTGGACCTACCGTGGTCCAGACCACCACCCTAACTAACAGCCATCCACACACGACCCACACCGCACACCCCCAAGCCACGAGTTCTCTCGCCTCCACTCCATACACCACGGAATCACCCACTGGAACATCTTTCAAGACGACCAGCACCGCTCCAACACCACCACACCCCCATACCACACTTCCCACTCACGTTCCATCCAGTCCTACTTCCTTGGTCACACCAACAGCTCACCAAGGCAGAACCCCAACACACTCAGAGATTCCCACTTCCAACTCCACACCAATGTCTACAGCCTCTAGATTCCCAACTACAACACTGAAAGCCACAGGATCAACCTCACCATATACTGCAACCAGCCTACCCCTGAGCCCCTTCACCACAACGAAAACCTCCTCCTCCCAGCATTCACAAACGGCCTCCACATCCCACCACCAGACCACCATTTCCACTGCCACCACCATCACCCCGAAACTCACCACCTCTGCCACTGGACCTACAATGGTCCAGAGCACCACCCTAACCAATGGCCACACGACACATACCACACACAACCCATCTACGGGCTCTCTCCGCTCCACTACACACACCACGGGGTCACCCACTGGAATGTCATTCAAGACCACCAGCACCACTACAACACCACTGCACCCACACACCACACTTTCCACTCAGGTTCCACCAAGCTCTACTTCCTTGGTCACTCAAAATGCTCACCAAGACAGCACCCCAACACACTCAGAGATTCCTACTTCCACCTCCACACTAACATCTACGCCCACCAGTCTCCCAACTACAACACTGAAGGCCACAGGCTCTACCTCCCCATTCACAAGGACTAGCCAACCCCAGAGCCTGTTCACCACAGCCAAAACTTCCTCCTCTCAGCACTCACAAACTGCCTCCACATCCCACCACCAATCCACCACTACCCATGCCACCACCATCACTCCCAAGCTCACCACCCTCACCACTAAGCTAACTACTTCTAACACTGGACCTACCATGGTCCAGAGCACCACCCCCAACAATAGCCTTCCACACACTCCCCGCACCACACACACCCCATCCATGAGTTCTCTACCCTCCACTCCACACACCACGGGGCCACCCACTGGAACGCCCTTCAGCAACAGCACTGCTCCAACACCACCACACCCTCACACCACACTTCCCACTCATGTTCCATCCAGCTCTACTTCCTTAGTCACACCAACATCTCACCAAGGCAGCACCCCAACACACTCAGAGATTCCCACTTCCAACTCCACGCCAATGTCTACAGCCACTAGACTCCCAGCTACAACACTGAAGGCCACAGGATCAACCTCACCATATATTGCAACCAGCCTACCCCTAAGCCCCTTCAGCACAACCAAAACCTCCTCCTCCCAGCATTCACAAACTGCCTCCACATCCCACCACCAGCCCACCACTTCCACTGCCACCACCATCACCCCAAAACTCACCACCTCTGCCACTGGACCTACAATGGTCCAGAGCACCACCCTAACCAACGGCCGTCCACACACACCCCACACCACCCACACCCCATCTACAGGCTCTCTCCACTCCACTCCACACACCACAGGGTCACCCACTGGAACGTCCTTCATGACAACCAGCACTGCTCCAACACCACCACACCCCCATACCACACTTCCCACTCACGTTCCATCAAGCTCTACATCCTTTGTCACTCAAACAGCTCACCAAGGCAGCACCACAACACACTCAGAGATTCCCACTTCCAACTCCACGCCAATGTCTACAGCCTCTAGACTCCCAACTACAACACTGAAGGCCACAGGCTCCACCTCACCATTCACAAGGACCAGCCAACCCCAGAGCCCGTTCACCACAGCCAAAACCTCCTCCTCCCAGCACTCACAAACTGCCTCCACATCCCACCACCAATCCACTGCTATCCATGCCACCACCATCACCCCTAAGCTGACCACTTCTGACAATGGACCTACCATGCTCCAGAGCACCACCCCCACCAACAGCCTTCCACACACTCCCCGCACCACACATACCCCATCTTCCAGTTCTCTCCCCTCCACTCCACACACCACGGGGCCACCCACAGGAACGTCCTTCAAGACGACCAGCACCGCTCCAACACCACCACACCCCCACACCACACTTCCCACTCACGTTCCATCCAGCTCTACTTCCTTGGTCACACCAACAGCTCACCAAGGAAGCACCACAACACACTCAGAGATTCCCACTTCCAACTCCACGCCAATGTCTACAGCCTCTAGACTCCCAACTACA
>CAUYPK010014644.1:0-14126 GCA_963574355.1 Loris lydekkerianus
AAGGCAGCTCAACTGAGTGCCAAGTCCAAGAACACCAAAACAGTTCACAGGTAAGGCCTTTCCAGTTTGCAGTCTCAGTGCTGCTTGTACTCACGGTTGCCGGCGTGATTAGGTCGATCGAACACATGCAGCCACTTGCCAGTTTTACACTGTTTTTGTCCTTCTCCTGGGGTCCAGAAGTCCCTTGCTGGCTCCCTGTATCCTGAAAGGGATGATCATAGGCAGATCCCACCGGCCAGAGATGTCTGGAGTCTTGTCTCCCCAGATTCCCCGTGCCCAGTTGCAGGGAAGCTGTTACTCAGCCGCCATCTTTAATCCCTACAGCATTAATTTTGACTATGAGCTTCCTGGCAGCCAAAGCAAAAGGAGATAGCATAATTCTCATGCTCTTATATGAGCCTGTACAACCAGTTCTCCAAGAGAGATTGAGTTTATCCCATGGACATGACAGAGGGGAGATGAAGGAACAGAATGGATGTGTCTTCCACTGTAGCTTTAAAAAATTGATTCCTGATGAAGACTAAATGTGGAACACAAAATATACAGATGAGCCTTTTTCAGAGTAGGTATTCAGCAGAGGTCTCTGGGGATCTCACAAGCACAAGTCTAGAACATGACTCACTCAGGGAGAGAGGTAGACATGGCTAGGTCAGGGCAGCCAGGAATCAGGTCCTTCTTGCCTGAATCAGCTGTCAGTCTCTCTTCCCAGAGCTGGGGTCCCAGAGGGAGATGGCTGACAGACAATCTGAGCATTTCTTTCCACAAAGGACCCAGAATTTGGGGCTCTGTGTCACTTACCAAGTTATGTGCATTGTGGCCTCAGAATGCAAAGGCTTCCAGTCTTGGGCCTTAAATGAACAGAGTCCTAGTTCAAGTTACTTGAACTTTCTATGTCTCAGTTTTTTCTAGTTGTATCAGTAAGCGTTTAATAAATCAGTCACCAATCCTAGAAAATGTAAGTATTTCAGCCAGAGAGAATTTAATACAGAGAATTGATTACAAAGGCATTAAAGAGCTGGAGAAGGAAAAGAGGAGGGTTAAGTTAGCTCAAGATTTGTCACTGCAAGGAGCTGCTACTGTTGCCGGACCAAGGAGTCCACCTGCCCATCACCCAAGTCAATCAATGGAGAAGCAAATGAGAAATCAACAATTTCACTTTTATTTACAGAAAAGCCAGTGATTCTGAGAGCAGCAGAGGAAGCTCTGCCTTCCTCTTTCCCTTTGTTACTTTTTATTCTCACAGTAAAAGTAAACATCAGCAATATTATTCATCATAGTATATGTTAAATATATTCCTCCTCATAGGGTACAAAGTTACACATTATCTTCCTATCTCAAGTAGTTATATCTTTAAAGTATTTTAATTCTAGACTAAATTTATACTTAGTCAACACTTCACTGGGTGCACAGAGTGCCCTAGGTCCTTGACTGGTACCCTGGAGTCCAATTTCCCAACTTATCTATGACAGTAGCCTTGAAAGAGAATAAACAATTTCCAGATGTCAGCACATAGGCTCACCTGGCCTTGTTAGGGCTTGAGTAGCAGCACCCTGCATGAAATGCCTGTTCAGGTTAACAGTGGCTGGATAGGGGAAACAAAAAGGGAAAGTTTTTTGTGCTGTTGTGTTTGCAGCTCTCGTTTTGGAGATGTCTGGGTGGAAGTACACATTCACCAGCCACTGACCCTATCTCTGCAGCCACTGCTTCTGGATGCAGAGCCAGAAACCAGAGAAATATGGCTTCTCTCTTTCTCTCGCCAACCCTAATTGGAAGCTGCGTGACTGGGAAGTTAGGCTTCCCAGCATGAGGGAGCTTCCTGAGGGTTGAGTGTGAAGCTGAGCATAACACCATCCAGCCCACTGTCCTTGGAAGTTGTGGGAGATGACAAATGAGGGAATGTATAAAATATGCTCAGCATAAGTAGTTGGTTTGTGGGAAGCTAGGATGAGGAAAAAGCCAGTTGTGTCAGTAACTAGGTTGACAATTTCACATCATCATAAGAGGGCAGGTACTGGCCAAAGAGAGCAAAAGACAAAAATAGAAGACTTGAATTCTAGTTCCAGCTCTTCTGTCTATGGGCTGTGTGATCTTGAGCAAGTTGCTCAATCTCTCTGAGCCTCTAGGTCTCCCTTGACACAGGGGAGTGAATTATCCCTGCCTAGCTTACCTACCAGATCCTTGTGAAAATCACTTACTGTAAGAATATAAAAAGTCTTTTCCTCTATGAAATGACATCTAAGAGAGGGAATTTTATTGCTGTGATCTTGTTGCAGCCGTTTGTTGTGTGGCGGGCTTGGGCTGGATTCGAACACACCAGCTCAGGTGTATGTGGCTGGCGCCTTAGCTGCTTGAGCCACAGGCACCAAGCCATGTGTGATCTTGTTTTGCGTTTTTGGCTCATGTGTAGAAGGCTGAGAAGGGGGGTGTTATCTTCCTTTAGGATAATTTTGGAGATCGAAGAACCAGCCTCGAACCACAATGGGGGCCAGCTGCTCTTTGGGGATGATGGCTACCTCTACATCTTTACTGGAGATGGCGGGATGGCCGGAGACCCTTTTGGAAAGTTTGGAAATGCCCAAAACAAGTATGTTCTGCATGTGATTGGCTGGTGGGTTGGTTTACATACTCCTGGGTTTGTCTGCTTTTCTAGAGGGGAGTACTTCCTCAGCCAGGCAGTGTAAAGCAGTAGAAAGGGTTTTGGGTTCCAGCTCAGCTTGCAGCCTGCTGGGTACCCCAGTCAAGTCACTCCTTCATTCTTATCAGAGGGGAAAAAATCATCTCCATGGGGAAGGTCATGAGAAGTAAAGGTAATCATGGTTTCCCAGGTCCTTGTCACAAGTGTCTGATAGTGGACATCAGTGAGCCTCTGGGAAGCTAGGATTTTCTCTAAGGATCAGCCCAGCCCCACTGGAGTCCCACTGGAAAAAGGGGAGGGGAGCTCCTCAGACCAAATACGGAGTGTGTGCTGTTTGGAGCAGTGTAGTGCTAGCACATGAGTCATTCATGAAGACATAGATGTTGAAGGGAAGTCCTGCTTTCTTTTACCCACTTTCTAGCTTGAGCAAATGAGCTCAAAAGAGCTTGTTGCATTCCTTACACACACACACACACGTAGTTTTGTGAGTGTAAAGAATATTCAGGGGTCTCAAGTCAGCCCCCTCCATTCCCTTAGCCAAAATGACAAAACCATCCTCAGCCCAGAAAGTAAAAATAGCAAGTATAATGTTGATTACAGTAATTAAAGTGCTCACAATTTGTGACTTGTGCTTTTATATGTGACGGTGTAAGAATCATCCCAGCTTTCTTGTGTTTGGGATATGTTTAGAAATGAAGCTGAGAAAATAGAAATTAAGGATATGTGGATAATTGGACAAAGCTTAAAAACATCATTTTCCTGTTATGAGTTTTTCTCACTGATGTGCTAAAGCCTGGTGTGTAGTGTGTGGGCTCAGGATGTGGTCTGAGCACGGAGTTGAGTAGGCTGGAGTGCAGAGAGGAACTCATGGCCAGTAAAGGGGGATTAACCATGAGGCATCTATGAAGTGGGAGCATTTTATCATCATTAAGGAGGACACGTGTTAGCTATCCCTACTCATAACAGAAACTCTTGGATACTAAGCTATGTGAGAGTGATATGTTAACTGCTCAAACTCTATGAGCCCTACTTTGAATACAGCCTGGAGGGAGTGTGCCCGAATGCTAACAGTGAGAAGAAAAATTATACATTAAGAAAGTGCATCAAAAATCATGGATGAGGCCAGGCATGTTGGCTCAACAGTAACTCTAGCACTTTGGGATGGGAGGTGAGGCAGGAGGATTGCTTAAAGGCCAGGAGTTTGAGACCAGCCTGGGCAATATGGCAAGACCCTATCTCTATGAAAAATAAAACAATGAGCCGGGCATGGTGGCACATGCATATTGTCCCAGCTTTTCAGGAGGCTGAGGCAGGAGGATCACTTGAGCCCAGGAGTTTGAGGCTGCAGTGAGCTATCATCATACCATCACTGCATTCCATCCTGGGCCACAGAGTGAGACTCCGTCTCTGAAAAATAAAAATGAAAAATCATGGATGAAAAGGCAGCGTTCCCTTCTGGACTGTCTTCAAGCACATGGCAGATTTTTCTCATCATGTGTTACTTTAGCTGCATGGTTAGAGATGCAGCCCTCACGTGTACTCTGTTCAGTGCCTTTGACTTTACAGTTACCCAGTCACTGACTCAACAAACAATGATTACCTACTATGTGCCAGTCACTGTGCTGGGTATGGGAAGAAAACTGTAAGCACTAATTCATTTTTCTAGTGGAATTTTCACCCTATAGCACAATCCTGAGAGTGTAGTAGTAAAGACCTTGGGTTTCTGGAGCCAGGCTGCCTGGGCTGGATTGCAGCCCTGCCATTTCCTAGATGTGGCAACCCGGCATGGTATTTGCCTTTTCTGAGCTCAGCTGCTCCATCTGTAAAGTAGGGATCATAATAGTACCCAACTACCTAAAAGGTTGTGAGGATGAATCGAGCAAAAAATGGTATGTTATGTTCAATGCTTGTCACGGCCTGGCACACAGTAAAATGCATGATAAATGTTGAATGAATGAATGAGGTTACTAGGCTGGCAAGTAGCTGGGGAGTACTGGAACCCGGGGCGCTGGCCTCACAGCCAAGGCTCGCTCTGGCGCAGCTGTCAGCCTTGTGCCCTAGGTCTGCACGCGGGGCCGAGGCGCCCTGGCACAGGGCGACCCCGACCCGGTGTGCTCTCCTGCCCGCCCACAGGTCGGCGCTGCTGGGCAAGGTGCTGCGCATCGACGTGGACCGCAACGGGCGCGGCCCGCTGTACCACATCCCGCCCGACAACCCGTTCGTGGGCGACCCCGCCGCGCGGCCGGAGGTCTACGCTCTGGGCGTGCGCAATATGTGGCGCTGCTCCTTCGACCGCGGCGACCCGGCGTCCGGCGCGGGCCGCGGGCGCCTCTTCTGTGGCGACGTGGGCCAGAACAAGTTCGAGGAGGTGGACCTGGTGGAGCGCGGCCGCAATTATGGCTGGCGCGCCCGCGAGGGCTTCGAGTGCTACGACCGCAAGCTGTGCGCCAACGCCTCCCTCGGTGACCGCCCACGCCCCGGGGACCCCGATCCCACCCCTAGATCCGCCCCAACCCCACCCCCAGGGACTGCGCACCATCGCCACTCTCGGGGATCGCCTGCGCCCCCATCCCTTCCCAGATACCCCAACATCTT
Source organism: Loris lydekkerianus (assembly GCA_963574355.1). Lineage (NCBI taxonomy): Eukaryota > Metazoa > Chordata > Mammalia > Primates > Lorisidae > Loris > Loris lydekkerianus. The sequence goes on from CAUYPK010014644.1 coordinate 5,231, forward strand.
GGAGCCATCCCCCATCCCGCGGGCTGTGCACCAGCTCCCCTCCCCCAAACTTCCCCGCGCCTTGGAGGCCTCCAGGCATGGCTCCTGAGTACCTCTTTGCCCCATTCTCCCACTGGCACCCCTACAAATACGCTTTCCACTTCGCCATACCACCTGTGTGCACTTTCTTCCCTCTGTGACGGTCCCCGTGGGCCCTCTGGGTAACCTCGGGAGGAGGAGACTAATTGCCCACGCCTAAGAATTCATCTAGCTGGCCAACCCGGCCTTGCAGGTTCATTTGTTTTTCCGCTCCCTTTGCAGACGACGTGCTGCCGATCTTCGCTTACCCGCACAAGATGGGCAAGTCAGTCACGGGGGGCTATGTGTACCGGGGCTGTGAATACCCCAACCTGAATGGCCTCTACATTTTTGGTGATTTCATGAGCGGGTGAGTGGCCCCTTGCCTTGGCTGCCCCTGGGTCCCTGGGACTGTGGTAAAAAGGAGTGTGTGTGTGTCTATGTGTATGTGTGTGTGTGTGTGTCTGTGTGTGACATGCACAGCTACTCTCACAGGATTCCCAGGAGTGGGGCAAACACCCTAAGCCCCCCATTTTCTCCTGATACCAGCTGGGTCAGGTACCACCTGATAGAGACATTACTAATGTTAAAAACTGGACTTGCTTATGTGCAGGTCCTGTGGTCTTCCCCTGCCTCCTGAGAGTCATGGTCTCTGGGCCTGACAGTGGTTCTGATGGGCAGGAAAGCAGAACATGAACAATTTCCTGAACATTCAGAGATACCTTGTTCCTAGGGAAGCCAGATCTGCCACTGCACCAACTGATGGTGCCCCAGCCCCAGCCAGGGCTGCAAGGCGCATTGGTCCAAGCCCCCTCGGCACATGTTGGGAAAAGAAAGCCCAGAAAGGGCAGTAGTTTGAGCACTTCCTGCTGGGGAAAGGGGAGATGGAGTAGTGGGGCTCCAGATCTAACCATTGTGGCCAGTGGTACCATGCTGCTGGCCTTGTGCTCTGGAGTAGTGCCACCTCCTCCCAGTGAGACCCTAGAGGGTGTGTGTGTGTGACTCACATCACAAACAGGTTTTGTGGCAGGGAGAAAACATAACTCCCGAGCCTGCTGTGAGTCAGGCCCTGTCCCCAGGGGAGCTTATAGAGCCTCAAGACCCCTTTGTTGACCCCCTGTACAGAAGAGAAGGCTGAGGATCAGAGAAGCCCAGGGAAGACATGTACCTGGTACAATGCTTAACAGTGCAGGCTGAGATGGGAGAGGGAATAAATCCTGGCCCACCTACTGGCCCAGGAACCTTGAGTCAGTTACTTCACCTTTTCTCATCTTCAGTTTTCTTATCTGCAAAAGGGAGTTGATCATACTGTACCGCCTAGGGCCGTTTTGAGGACTGAATTGGTAATACATATGCAGTACTTAGAATCTAGTACATACTCAATACATGGTGGGCTCTTAATTATTCCCACACACCCTCTCCCAGAGGACAGCCAAAAGAGGAAATAAGGAATACATATGCAGTACTTAGAATCTAGTACATACTCAATACATGGTGGGCTCTTAATTATTCCCACACACCCTCTCCCAGAGGACGGCCAAGAGAGGAAATAAGGACACGTGAGGCTGGGGGTGGGGGGAGGGAGAAATTCTTACCTCTCAGAGGCTCACTGACCTTGTATTCAGTCTACAGCCTGGAGCTGAGAGAGAACACTGACCTGGGCTCCCAAATGTTGGTTTCGTCTCCCAGATCTGCCCTTTCCTCTTCAGGTTTTTTTTGTTTGTTTGTTTGTTTGTTTGTTTTTGCGGTTTTTGGCCAGGGCTGGGTTTGAACCAGCCACCTCTGGCATATGGGGCCAGTGCCCTACCCCTTTGAGCCACAGGCGCCGCCCCCTCTTCAGCTTTTGTGTCTGGAAAAGGGTCTAGATAAAACCTCTTTTTACCCCTGATTCTCTTTTCCCCATCTGTTCTCCCTGGGTGCTTAAGTCTTCAAACTGTAGAAATTCAATTAATTTTGCCAATATTTCCCAAGCCCCACTGCCAGGGCGAGGATGACAGGGGTGAAGAGCACGTCACACCTGACTCAGGGAGACAGACCCATCCTCTGTCCACTGTAGTATAATCTGAGAGCCACTGTGCTGGGAAGCCCAGCTGGCAGACAGTCTAGGAGGGCTTCACAGAGGAAGAGATGTCTGAGCAGGACCTGGAAGTATCAGTGGGTGACAGCCAAGCAGAGAAGGGGTAAGGGGCAAAATTAACATATTTCAAAGATGTCTTAGCTCCAGCTTGTGATCTGAAATGGAGGCAAAGTCAAAGCATGTGGCAAACTCCCAGGCACCCAGCCTTGGCTAGGTCTGAAACAGAAGTCAGCTCTCGAACGTGCTGGGCCCTCTGCTGGCCAGTGGGGGGGAGTGCACTGAGGCGGCAGTAACCAGACTGGTTTCTTTCATTTCTGCGTCTCTCTTGGAGGTGCTCAGTAGAGGTTTCACACAAAGCCAGCTTCATGGATGTAAAACTTGTGCAGTCACGCAGGACCCATGCTCATAAAGGCCCATACTTAGTCTAATGCTCTGTGGTTACCATCTTAAAATTCTCAGTAATTTTTGATCAGGTGACTCTGTGCACTCATTTTGCACCTGACCCTGCAAACTCATTTTGCACTGGACCCTTCAAATTGGGTATGGTCTGGGTTGCATGGAGAAGTAGGTAAGTGGATGGATGGTTGGGTGGGTTCCCCTGGTGGGGGGTAACTCACAGCTCATCTTCCTTTGCAGGCGTCTAATGTCCCTCCGAGAGAAGCCAGGGACAGGCCAGTGGCAGTACAGTGAGATCTGCATGGGCCATGGCCAGACCTGTGCATTTCCAGGCCTCATCAACAACTACTACCCACACATCATCTCCTTTGCAGAGGATGAGGCAGGTGAGCATTCCTGAGACCTGTCCATCTGGGCTCCCAGTGGATGTGTGTGGGTCCTTCTGGCCTCTGATGTTCAGGGTGGAGTTTCAGGCCTGAATTTACCTTTATGCTGGGGAGGGAGGTGTTTAGTGAGCTTGAGACCTTGTTTGTGCATCTATGGGCAAGACTTCACCTCCTCTGCTTCCATTTCCTCATCTGGGAAGTGGGAATAGTGACACCCCCCCACCCCCAATCCTGTCACCCTAGGCTTGCTGTGAAGGTTAGAGCAATAACATTCATAAGACTTTACAGCAGTTAGCCAGACCTGGAAGGATCTGGAATGGTGGAAAGGAAGACAAGTGGGGGAAGAGAGAACTTCCTAGAGACCTCCAGTGGCCCTGGGTTCCAGATGGCAAATGTATTTGTGGCATTAAATGAAGCCACATGATTATTTCAAAGTGAGTGGACACAGTCATCTTACTGGTTAGTGGGTCCTGCATTCAGGCACTTGTGTTTTCAATGCAAGGGGCAGAGGGGGAAGGGAGAGGAAGAGGGGCCAAGGAGCTTGGATCCTGCTCCAGACTCTTGCCTTTGTCCTAAGTCCCAGGATTGTTATCAGACAAAAGCTGAGGGGCTCCCTGTGGGCCCTGATGGATGCTTATTGGGGTTGCTAGGCAACACTCACCCAGGCCTTTGGAGGGGTATTCCCTGCAGGGCCCAGTGCCTAGAGCCCCCCAGGACCAAGTCTGGGAAACTTTTGTTGAACCACAGAATCTGGATTTCCAAAGGGGCAGCCCCAGCCCCCACTGCCATCCCCTAGCTTACTGGGCCCTTGAAAGCCCTTTCTTTTGGTCAGTAGGAGGTTAATGATGTTTTGGAAGAAGGGAATGGAATAGATGCAGGGCCTGGAAGGAAAGTGCAGCTTCTCAGCCTTCTGAGTAACAGGAGTATGGAAAACCAGGAGGAAGCATCTATGAATCAGGCAATGTAGGTACAGCCTTGGTGGAGCAGCTGCTGGAAGGCAAGGGGCACTGGGGTCATTGCAAACAAGCCTTTCCCTGCTCCAGCTGCTGACTCTCTAGTAAATTGCAAAGCAATAATCTCTACTGGCCTAGGTGTGCTCCTGGGTCTGTCCACACCACAGAGACCAAGAGGACAGTGTAGGCCTGGGCAGCTTAGGCAGCAGTAGTGGGAGCTCCCTGTGTATACATGGGGTTAGAGGCCACAGCTCTCAGCAATCAGGGATATTGGGGGTCCAACCCTATTACTATACAGATGAGGAAACAAGGCTCACTATACACATACAGTTATGGGGTGGGGCATTGTGCCCAGCCTGGCCCCTGCCTCCCAGAGGTTGGTCAGCCAGGTAAGGAGTATGGAGAAGGGTGTTCCAGACCAAGAAAGAGGTTCATGTAGGGAGTTTCTCCAAAGAGGCACGATGCCTGCATGGCTAGAGGGAAGACTGGCCTTCTCCCAGGGCCATTCTCCAGAAAGATGCCCAGAGAAGGAAGTGAATGGCCCAAGGTAGCACAGAAAATCTGGGGCTATGCCTATGGACTGTCTGGTAGGGGCATCTTGCCAAGTTACTCTAACTCCTGCAGGTCACATCATCACCTTATGGGCCTATACCCCTTCCCTCACCTCCCTAGTTGGGGCTGATGCTCCTGGGGGATTCAGGAGTCACTGATCACTCAGTGTCTGCTTTCCTTATCCCTCAGCCCTGTCACAGCTGGATCTACCCCAGTTACACAAGTTGCTCCTCAAGTTTCTTCCCTTTGTGGAATTCCCTGGGATCCCTGGCATTTCTCAGATGCCAGCACTAAGCATTCCTCCCTGGTGCACCTGTAGCACCCCAGTCCTCAGGGACATGCCTTTCTCCATGCTCTTACCAAGTGATCTGTCTCAGCCTCTCCTTGGAGAGGCCCCCACCTTGTCCCCAGCCCTAGGGGAGCTCTCTGCTATCCTTTTACAAGAACAGAGGTATTTGCATGGCTGAGTTCTCATGTCAAGCCACTTGTGGCTATGTCTGTGCTCCCAGCCACCATGCATCCTATGTTGGTGTGGGGTTGAACAGCAGATTTACCTGAGTTCTGGGTCTGGCTTAACCATTAACTGTTGTGTGACTTGGGACAAGTCACTTGACCTCACTGAGCCTCTGTTTTCTCATCGGAAAGAGAGCATAAGGAAGTGTATTTTCTGGATGGTGCCTTTGGCAGCACGGGTCTGGGGTATGATTGGGATGTGAAGAGCAGAGAGAGCTAAGATTCCCCGAGAGCATCCTGAAACCTTTCCTGAGAGCACGATAGTGCTAGGTGCTCAGAACGCCGATCGTTACATTATCACGACAGCTCTGAGAGATGGAGGAAACTGAAGCTCAGAGTGGAGCCATCACAAAGCTGCTAGAGAATCACATGAGCCAGGTGGAGGGGCTGGGATTCACACTCCTGACCATGCACTTTCTGCCCTGCCTGGGAGGAACCAGAAGATGACAAAAACATTAGTAGCTAATACTGAGCACTTATTCTGTGTTCTTTAATCCTTGTAACCAGTCCATGGACATACCCATTTTAAACATGAGGAAGCTGAAGATCAGAGAGCTGAGTGCGCCCTCAGTTCACCCAGGAAGCAGTCAGTGGGGGAGCTGACTGCTGTGCTGTGCTTCCTCATTTTTGCTCAGAGGTGTGTGATGCTGGGCCAGAAACCTAGGCAGGAACCGGGGTGGACTGGGTTACCAGGAAGGATGCAAGAATGGACATCAGAGCCTGGGTGGGTACAGACAGAGCCTGGAATACTCTCTCAGCCTGCCCTGCCTCAGCTGTCAGTTGCCTTGAGGATCCTAAATCAACCCTATTCTCAGCAACCCAAAGGAGAGGAGTTCCAGGCCATTCTAGGTATCAATCCCCAGGACTAGAAATGAAGCTGGGGGAGGCAGCCTCATGCCCCAGAGCCTCTGGAGTGTGGCATCCTGGGTGTATGGCTCTGCCTAGACTCACCCAGGCTCTGACCTCTAGTCTTGCCTCCTTCCTGGTGACCCAGCCCACCCCTGCAGGGTTCTCACTGATTGCCTTGTTCATTATCCAAAGGGGAGCTTTACTTCATGTCGACAGGCGTGCCAAGTGCCACAGCTGCACGTGGGGTCGTCTACAAAGTGATCGATCCCTCCAGGTGAGTCCTGTCTGTTCAGACGTTGACTGAGCTCCCATTGTCTGCCAGGACACCTCTATTACCTTGTTTTCCCTCTCCCTGAGGCAAGTTTTTTTTTTTTTTTTTTTTGAGACTTTGTCTCTACTAAAAAATAGAGTAGAGTGCTGTGTTGTCATAGCTCACAGCAACCTCAAACTTCTGGTCTCAAGCTATTCTCTGGTTTCAGCCTCCCAAGTAGCTGGGACTGCAGGCGCCCACCACAATGCCTGGCTTTTTTTAGAGATGGGGTCTCACTCTTGTTAAGACTGGTCTCAAACTCCTCAGCTCAAGCAATCTGCCCATCTCTGCCTCCCAAAGTGCTGGGATTATAGGCGTGAGCCACCATGCTGGCTCAGCGGGTATTATTAATAGCCCCATTTTTCAGACAAGAAAACTGAGGCCCAGAGAGAAGTGAGTAGCTACTGGTGAGGGTAGATGCAGGATTCAGAGCTGGTTCACAGTTAGCACTATTCAGATGAGATAGAACAGAAGTCACCAACTACAGCTGATGAGTGATGAACAGAGGCTTGACTCAGCTTGCTTACTGGTCCCTTTCCCTGCATCTGTCTTGTACCTCCAGCCCCTCACTGGCCTCCCAGCTACCTCCCAGACTCCCTGACTCCTATGTGTCCTTCTGCCCTGATCCTGCCCTGGGGAGACCACCATCGACTACTGGCTAGAACACACTAGGGCTCTACTCTGCTTTCATCTCTGCTTCTAGGCGTAAGGCCACTAACTCTGTGCTAGTGGTATTCTGATTATTTCCATGCATAACTCATTGACTTCTCAGCTGCCCATTTCATAGGGGCAGAAATGAACATAAAGATATGAACTCATGGGCCCAGGCCCCAGCAAAGGTCAGAGGCAGCTGGCTTAGTCCCTTAACTACTGCCAAGTGCCTTCCCTAACCCACTTTCCTGTCCAGGCCCCTGTCTACCCCTCTCTCAGCTCTCATAAACCAGGCTTGTAATCTCTAAGCTGCACAACTATCTCCCAGCTGCTCTGATGGTCTCCAGGGCCAAGGCTGTATCCCTGTACCTCTGCAAAGTCAGCCCCCACTGCCAGGAATGGCACAGAGCAGAGACCTGGAAATGTTTAATGAATGAACAAATCATCATCTTTCTTAAGCACCTTTTCAGCCTTTAGTTGTTTGCTCCTCTGAGGGTTTTCTCACCAGCCTGTACTTCTGTTCAGCAGAAGTAGGAATGAAGACAGCTTGTGCTCACCTCCAACACAAAGCTTGAGGTTGCACTCTAAGAATCTGCTCACGGTTGGCAGACCCTGGGAGATCCCCTAATATGTTTAGTTACTCCAAACTTAGAGACACACTAGGTTTGGAAAAATCCTGAAATACTTGTTGTGCTTAAAAAATTTCTTTTGGCCAGGCACAGTGGCTCACACCTGTAATCCTAGCACTCAGGGAGGCCGAGACCAGGAGGAGGATCCCATGAGCTCAGGTGTTCAAGACCAGTCTGAGCAAGAGAGAGAACCTGTCTCTCCTAAAAGTAGAAAAATTAGTGGGTGTTATGTGGGTGCCTTATAGTCCTAGCTACTTGGGAGGCTGAGACAGGAGGATCCTTTGAGCCCAGGAGTTTGAGGTTGCAGTGAGCTATGATGATGTCACAGCCCTCAAGCTTGGACAACAGAGTAAGGATTCATCTTAAAACATATCTATCTATCTATCTTTTTTTTTTTGCAGTTTTTGGCTGGGGCTGGGTTTGAACCCACCACCTCCAGCATATGGGGCCAGCATTCTACTCCTTTGAGCCATAGGTGCTACCCCATATATATATATCTCTACATGTTTTAAACTTTTAGAATTTTTGTTTCAGATTTACAGATAAATTGCAAAGATAGTACAGAGTTTCCCATATACCCCCACCTTGTATCCTCTATTATTAACATCTTACATTATCCCAGTATACTTGTCAAAACTAATTAGCTAATAATAGCATTTTACTATTAATTAAATACCACACTTTTTTTTTTTTTTTTTTGTAGAGAAAGACTTTCACTTTATTGCCCTCAGTAGAGTGCCTTGGTGTCACACAGCGCAAAGCAACCTCCAACTTCTGGGCTTACAATTCTCTTGCCTCAGCCTCCAGAGTAACTGGGACTATAGGCACCCGCCACAATGCCTGGCCATCTTTCTATTGCAGTTTGGCCAGGGCCAGGTTCGAACCCACCACCCTCAGTATATGGGGCTGGCACCCTACCCATTGAGCCACAGACACCGCCCAATACTACACTTTTTTATTTTTTTATTTTTATTAAATCATAGCTGTGTACATTGATATGATCATGGGGCATCATACACTAGTTTCATAGACTGTTTGACACATTTTCATCCCACTGGTCAACACAGCCTTCCTGGCATTCTCCCGGTTATTGTGCCAAGACATCTACATTCCACATCTACCAAATTTCACATATACCCTTGTAAGATGGGCCGCAAGTGTAATCCCACCAATCCCCCTCCCTCCACCCCCCTCCTTCCCCTCCCTTTCCCCCCTCCCCTTATTCTTAGGTTGTAACTGGGTCATAGCTTTCATGTGAAAGCCCTAAATTAGTTTCATAGTAGGGCTGAGTACATTGGGTACTTTTTCTTCCATTCTTGAGATACTTTACTAAGAAGAATATGTTCCAGCTCCATCTATATAAACATGAAAGAGGTAAAGTCTCCTTCTTTCTTTAAGGCTGCATAATATTCCATGGTGTACATATACCATAATTTATTAATCCATTCGTGGATCGATGGGCACTTGGGCTTTTTCCATGATTTAGCAATTGTGAATAGGGCTGCAATAAACATTCTGGTACA